>JAJJMC010002939.1:5349427-5466825 GCA_023531435.1 Papaver californicum
GGTACCTGTGCATATGACAGACTGGCAAGGCTAGACAGCTATACATTGTTGACAGGCTGTCTATACAGCTGTACTCTATGAATCAGACTTGACTAGACTTGACTATACACTATTATCCCCCTTTAAGCTCAAGGAGGTTTGAAGAGGCTTATTGAGATTGCACATGTCTTTGTACACACACACCGAGCAAGAGAATGAATTTCAAAAAAGTCCGTGGGTGTTGAAGTATGAAGTGTGACACATCATGAGAAGAAGAACATGTAGCATCAACAAATAGGATCATGAGAAGGCTTCCAGATTGTGGTGCGAAAACCTTCCAGGAGAAAGACAAAAAATAGGAGCAACATGAAAACAGCCATTCCAGATAGACTTGGAATTATAAGACTTTTTCTTCCTTGTTTGTCTATCAAAGAGGATGCCATAGCTGTACCAAAAACATTGGATTCCCAAACAAGATCACTTGCAGCAACAAAACTCATTGCGTCCTGAGATTCAAGTTGCTGCACAAAACTGCTGGGGAAGAAATGAGGTGCTTTCACTGGTGAAGAAATGTTGTGTTAGCCTATGAACTTGTATTGGCCTATCTATCAATAGTATATTAGAATCATAAAGAAGATGTTGTCGGCTTCATCAAAAACATCTGATAAGACAGATTCAAGTAAACAACAACTGAAAGACCCTTATGAAGTTCTTGGTGTCTCTCGTAGCTCAACAGATCAAGATATCAAAAGTGCTTACAGAAAATTGGATCTCAAGTATCATCCGGATAAGAATGCGAATGATCCCAAAGCATCTGATATGTTCAAGGAGGTCACAGTTTCATATAATATTTTTTCTGATCCAAAAGAGCGACGTCGGTATGACACATCTGGTTTTGAGGGCGTTGAATCTGAAGGCCATGAAATTGAGCTAGACCTTTCGAGTTTGGGCGCCATGAACCTGAAATTGGGAATTCATGAGGACGACCAGAACAGAGCTAAGATTGTTGACTTTCTCCGAGACTACTCCACAAAGAGTGGAGATGCGAGGACGAGCTTGAAAGACTATGTGAACTCCAAGATAACGTCAAGAATAGAACAAATGACTAAAGAAAGAAGCAAGCCAAGTTGCTTACTCTCGAGAAGGATTTCAAAGTTTGAATCCTTTTATTCATAATCAAAGAATGGAAACCAGCAAGTCAATACCACCTTGCACTTATTGAGATACACAGCACAAAACTATTCAGCCTTCACTTGCAGAGTTTGACGAGAGAACAAAACACTCACTGCAATGAGGCACATCACCAGTAAACAACAACCAAAAAACAGATCCAGGAGAAGATTGTGCAGAGTTGAACTAGTGGATAATCCACTAACTGCAAGCAACAAAACAGGACGAGCAGAAAAAGAAGAAATCCACATATCAAGAGTAAAGAAACCACCAGCAAAAGGCTAGACAAGAAATCACATCAAGAAAAAGAAGGATAAGAGGACATTGAGAAGATCTTGAAATAATATGGAAATCAAGATTAAGGAAACCAGAAAGAAGAGGACTATGTCTCTGTTGAAAGAAAATAAATCAACATTAACTGTAACTTGAAAACAACTCAGTTTGTGAGAGCATTGAATCAACCATAGCTGAAAAGATTTGCCTGAATTGAATGAATCAGAAAATTGGAATTGATTGTAGAGGAAATCTTGAATTAGAACTGAAATCATGAATTGATTGAAAATTGAGTGAAGCATGGAAATCTTGAATTAGAACTGAAATCATGAATTGATTGAAAATTGAATGAAACATCCTGCTGGTGTGATTGAAAATCAAACTTACGGGAATGAACAATGCTGGTGATCTTTGCACCAGTCTTACATGTAGAAGACACATCAATGCTGATGGGTCAACATCAGACTTACATGGAAATAGAATCAATACTGAAATCATTCAGGCTTACATGAACATGAGATGGATCTAAAGGATCAGAAGAAAATGAGATTGAATCTCAAATATTAAACAAAATGAAATTGAAACACAAGATCAGTAAGAACAATACCAGAGATCATTGTTGAATGAGCATTATGAAAAGAAATTGAAGGTGAATTTTAGCAGCATCAGAAGAACATTCTTGTTATTGCAGCAGCAAAAGAAATTGAAACTCTAGAACCAGCGGAATCGGAAAAAAAAATTCAGAGGCAGAGGATCTTCTGCTCTGATACCATGATAGAACTACATTGTGAAAGATGAATCAGAGAAGAACAATGTTTCTTATTAGATGTTAAATCTTTACAAATGAGTTTATATATCAAATTCTATACAGAGTACTCGAGTGTGTCTAACAAAGCTAACTGTCCATCACGTGGTACTTGTGCATATGACAAACTGGCAAGGCTAGACAGCTATACACTGTTGACAGGCTGGCTATACAGTTGTACTCTATGAATCGGACTTGACTAGACTTGACTATACACTATTATTTCAAACACTCTCTCATACGAAAAAGTGCTTGGCAGTCTACCCTAGACGGGTAAAGATCAACTGTCCACGCCAAACGGGGGAACTTTCCCCATTTAGGTATTTTTTCATTATTAAATTCTCAAAACACAGGTCCTACCTAGGTTATTATTACTAAAATAACTAAATATATTACATGTATATTAGACGGGGAAACTTCACATGTCTACCTTATATACCTCACTAGACCATAGTGTAGAAATAACTCATTCACCTAGCTACTCATCCATTTTAAAATGGATAGAGTGTTCTAACACTCTATCCATAGTCTTTGCTCTAAGAAGATTATGAAGGCAGCCGAGCTTAATAAGGATTATAAGGTATATTGTTGCAGGAAGCCCTTCTTTTTCATAAAAATGTTTACAGGGGCAGTCATGTAAAGGCAGGCGTGTCGTTAGCTCTGGGCCACCATCTTCTACCATTTATACAAGCAGAACTAGGTCGAGTTTTGTATGTAGTATACTATACAGGGCAGCTGCTTCTTTACTTCCTCACGACAAGTTCAGGTCTCATTTGTTGCACCGTCAGCTAGCCATGGGTTCGTATGAGAAGTTTTTAATGGGTTTGGTTAAGAGTTTCTAAGATAGACATAGTGGGAACTTGTAATAGGAGATTACAAGAGGATTTGGAGTTAATTTTGGCTGGAAAAACGAGGAAGATAATGAACTGATGCCACCTGTTTTGAGTGATGAATGAACGATATTCACTTAGGTAATAAAATTCGTTTTTGATTAGGACTGTTTGGTTTTGATTCGATTTGAATTTGGACACGATTTTGTTATGATTTTTGGGGTTCAAAGTTGTCGAGAAATCAATGGAAAATAGCTTGATGTCGATGATGAACGGTGGTGACTATTGAGTTTGTAGTGTTTCAATGAGTTTTGGATACATGGGTTGTTGATCGATTTCGATGATGTATAAAGAATTGAGCTAGAGACCTAGATCTACAGAAAAGGGAGACCATCAACCTGCATCCTACCTACTCGAGAAAATTTTACAAAGAAGAGCTCCGAAACTCTCCAACGACCATAAGTTCGCAGCCACCACGACACCACCTTCTCCACATTCACGCCAAACATCAATTATCTTGTACCTGCATCTTCCCATACACTCATCAGTACATTCTCAAGCTAGTCCGTAATCAACAACAACTTTCCACGACTATAAAAACCACCGGTTCACCATCGAGCATGTACACGAGCTTGTTCCAATACCACCAAGCCACAGTCTCCACATCCACTTTTACCATTCCACCACCACCTTCTGTTTGCTTGGGTTTGTTTAACTGATTTTAAAAGCTTTATTTTTCCTTTCATTCAAGTATCATGAACTTCATTGGCTAGTTTTTTGTGTGATTAGGGATATTTTATAACTATATGATATAATTCTTAATTATTTAATCGAATTAATCTTTATTCTCAATAATGTTTTATTAGTTGTCTTATATCGTATTTATGATTATGGATTGTTTTTAAATTATTTAAGCTGTCCTATATCGTATTTATGACTATGGATTGTTTTTAAATTATTTAAGCGTACAATTAAATAACTTATTTGTAATACAAAGCTAAATTATAAAGTCTTAATCCGTAATTATTAAGACGATTTCACAAGTAGCAAAGCATCAAAGCTGCAAAGAGATTTTGTAGATTTTGATAGGTAGATGATAACTCTAAGTTAACATGTCGAACTTATGAACATGTGGTTGGGATCAACCTGACTCATGGATTATATCGGTTGATTAAGTTACCCTAAAGAGGCTTATTCGAAGTGGCTTAAATGGCAAAAAAGGAGTAGAGAATTTATTTTACGAAGTGACCTTAGAGTCCAATAGATCATTTGAACTTATAACTTGTCTAGGGTTGTTTAAACGTATGTTGAAGAAGATTATGCTTGTATGATTGATTAGATTCATGTTCACTAGTGGAGAAATACTCCTTAATCATTCTCATCTTTATTGTTTGAACTAGTATTTATTTTCATAGCTTTGTATTAGTATCATAAGGAAATTTGATTGACAATTGTAGCTCAACTCTCCCTTAAGAACGACCCTGCTTATCATTGTGCTACTAGTTAGTGTTTAAAGAAGTAAGGAATTTATCTTTTGCAAGTTCGAGACTTCGTCAATCAAATACAAGTCTTGTAGGAGGTAAGGTAGCAGTAGTCTTCACAAAGGACATTGAAGCAACTCCTAATCCTGTAAAAGACGTAAGCTAGGGGAATCAAGCACATATGGTCTTGCGAGATCCAAGAGACGTAAGGAACGGGATGACACTGAATTTATCAGAGGGTTAACTCGATCTCAACGACATTTCAGTCTGAAGTATGATAGTAGGCTAATGTCTACAGAGGCTTAATACAGTGTGGTGTTCAAACTGGACAACGTCCTGAGGTTTTTGTTTCTTCTAGATTGCAGTTTTCCTCATTAACAAAATTCTTGTGCGTGTGCACTTTTACTCTTCTGCATTGGAAGTTCTTTTAATTTTTAAAAGTACAATACAAGTTCGTTCTCCTATTAAAGAAAAAGTTGGTAGAATACTAGGTACCCTCTAATTATCAAGAAGCTTTGAAAACTTGGAGAGCAATAATTTAGGCAAAAATGAAGAACCTTTAAAACTTTAACATTGAAAGAAACTACAAAATAATTACTGATTACCTCTATGGCAAAGACAATAGAATGAAATGGAAAATTGAATCTATACGTAAAGAAATTCAGAGAATCTTGTTGCATTGTAATCTTTTTGGGGTTTTTATTCCATTTCTTGAGAGACCGATAGGGCGACAAATACCCTTAACGCAAAAAAGTTAGATCCTTTACTGGGATAGTTAATTGGAGCAAAAACTCTATTTATTGTATTACTCTTAATCTTTTACTCGATAGATCTAGTTTTTGGTGGAGTCCTACCGTCTAATGTTAGATAACTCTACTAATATTTACTTGATTAGTGCCCGTGATATGTATTGAGCATAGTTGTTCGTACTTTTTTGAATATGTTACTCTTGAAATTTGATAGTTGCTCGTCTATTAGTTATACCTTCCAACCAAGCTATTCTAATTTCATTATGAGGAATTCCACCATTTTGTCACGCTTGTCCGTCTTTGAATATCACCACATATGAAGTTAACTTCACCGGATATAGCTTTTTGGCTAGAGATATATCAGATTTTCGAATAGTTTGTTTCACAATTAACATCAGTCCGTGCAAATAAAAAATACATTTAAAATAACAATATTAATGATGATAAAAATTAATAGTTACCTGTATCTTTTTGGTATCCAATCAAGCCTTTTTCTTTTTAACAATATGTTGATGAAAATTTGATAGTTGTGTATATTGTAGCACACATAAAAACGACATTAGCAGAATCCCACCATTTTTCCATACTTTTGTATCCGTCTTTTAGAATCGCCACAATGTTAATCTAGTTCTTCGGCAAGAGAAGGAGTCATCCAGAAGAGATTGTTTCAAGATTAATATCTGTGCTTGTAAAAAAAACAAAAACAAAAACAAATAATGACGATAAAAATTGATAGTTTCGCGTATTTTTCTGTTATACCCTCCAACCAAGCCCTTTTTCTTTCTAATAAAATGTTTATGAAAATTGACAATTGTTGTATATTGTAGCACTAATAACAGTGGCATCAACATTGTTCCACCATTTTCCTAATATTTAGTGTTTTTCTTTGAGTATCACCACAATGTGAAGCTAACTTTACCAATATAGTTCCTCGACAAAAGATAGAGTCATCCGACAGAAAAGTGTAAAATAAGTTGTAATGACACGACTCTCCACCGATATTGTCCCCACTTAGTCACTGCGGTCATCCGGCAGTGTGGGGTTTTCTACGGGCACCGCTGCGGTCATCCAGCAGCAGCTTCCCAGGTGGTCACCTATCCCTGGATTGCTCCCGCCCGAGCACGTTTAACAACTGAGCTTTTTGCCAACTCTGGAGCCAATTGTGCTGAAAAGGCCTCTGTGTTAGGAAACGACAAATCACTACCCATATTCCATTTGGAGAACCCTACCTGCCGAATCGGGGTATTACAATATCACCACCTTAAATTTGAGCCGTCCTCGGCTTCGGAATATATTCAATCCCAGATCTCTGACGTTCCTTGTCACTCATGAGACCAATACCTGGCACACCCAGTCCAGCGTACTCTCTCACCCTCGGCAAGTGACCCATTCGTCGGTTTTGATACCATTTGTAATGATATGACCCTCCACCGATTGATGTAATTTTAAAGTGGTAAATAAAGATTCGTTACTCAGACTTGTGAAGATTGATTTTAAATCTAATTTCTAAAACTAAAAGTATGAAAACTCAAATATTTTTTATAAGGTTGAGAGAAAACTGAGGCTAGGATTCCACTATTTTCCAATTTCAAAGTGATAATAATTTTAATCATGCAATTAAAACATTTTAATTTGATTCTAAATCATTGCAAAAATAGATTTTCAAAACAACAACTGTATAACAAAAGCATAGAGCATCTAGGGACCTAATCCGAGGCATGCACCATATAACGGAATCACAATTGCTTAAAAAAAATCTTTTAAATCAAGTTTCAACCAAGGCAATTAATCATAAATAAATTGCATAAATTAATTAAATACATACCACGTAATTGTTGGAAAAGTAGCTTCCTCCATAGCCTCAAAGAAGAAGTTTAGCTCCACATAGTAATGGCAAAATCCTCAAAAATCATTATTTATTACTCAAAAATTGCTTACAAGGAGAATATGATTGCACACAGTCGATTAGATACGACTATAAGTGTTGCTGGAAACACTTCAGTCCGTAACAGAAAACAGTTCAAAAGAATACGCAACAAGAAACAGTTTTCTGTTGCGTTTTGAAATAAAGTACGGTTTCTGTTTTAATGAATGACAGTTTTCTGGTGTAGCCTGCTTCGTGTTCTTTCTTGGCAGCAGCAGAAATTTTTGAGCTTCCTGTTTACGTGATTCTCCTGATTGTGAGCAATTCTAAGCTTCCCGATTGTTTTTTTCTGCCTCAACCCAATTGCTATACATGCCTACTTATACTAATTCAAGCTTCCAATCTCTCCAAAAACTCCCAAAAATTCCTTGATTTCATGAACAAAATCTTTCCCAAAACATGAGCTTTCTTCCCGATTTCTTCCAATTCTTTCCTTGATTTGATTCTAATAAGAGAAGAAATTGATCTCTTTCTCTTTTTAATTCTTTCCCAAACAATTCGGTTTCCTAAATAGAGAACATTCCATAAACAAAACTAGTTTCCAAAATTATGTTGTTTCCTATTCACGTGAAGATTAGTTCTCCCGCCAAAATCTAATTTCAAAATGTTTGGTGCCTTTAACTTGGGTGCCTTAATCCAAAGAGTGGGTGCCTTAATCCAATGTGAAGGTGCCTTTAACATTTCTCCAAAAATACCTAAAAAGCAATAAAAACCATAATAAGTACAAAAATTAAAACCAACAATATATAAAATTGAGATTAAATCGGACACAAAAATGTGTCTATCACCGATATTGTCCCACTTAGCCACGACGGTCATCCGACAATGTGGGGTTTTTAACGGGCATCGCTGCGGTTATCCAGTAGCATCTTCCCAGGAGGTCACTCATTCATAGATTGCTCCCATCCATGGATTATTCCCAGCCCGAGCATGCTTAACTAGAAAGTTTTTTGCCAACTCTGGAGCCAACTGTGATGATAAGGCCTCGGTGTTAGGAACGGAAAAACCATTACCAATATACCATTGGGCGAACCCTACCCGCCGAATCGGGTTACTATATAAGTAGTATTTTTCACTTTTCACAAAATGGATAGTTTTAGAAATTTCTTATATAAGGGATCGACATTAGTCGATTCTAGTAAGCTTAATTAATAATAAGCATTAAGCAATATCAACCCAGTATCGTCTACTACTGTGTGTTTTTTGACAAACTTGTATCTTCAGTTTTGGAGATCATGGGAACAAATACAATTCTTGGACTTATGGTATTTGGAAACTCCACGGTTGACGCAAGCAATTGATGTGGTTTGTAGATGGTGGTAAAAATGGGTTTGTTTCAGAACTTGTGAAGATTTGATTTTTAGACTCAAATTCTAATAATTAAACTAGAAAACTCAAAACAAAGTTGGTATCAAAATTATATAAAAAAAACATTGAGACTCAGGATTCCACCATTAACCAATTAAAGTGATTCAATCTAATCAGTATTCATGCAATTGTTTACGTTTAAAATGATTCTAATATGTTGCCAAAGTAGATTTTCAAAGTAACAATTGTAAATCGAAAGTGTAAAACATCAACAACCCTAGGCTAAGCATGCCTTATCTAAAGAAATCACAACTGCTTAGTAAAAATCCTTAAATCAATTTTTAATCAAAGCAAATAATCATAAAAGAAATTGCAAAAATCAATTAAAATAGAAATATACCACTTTTCTTGGAACAATGGCTCCCTCCGTCGCCTCAGCAAAGATTTTTAGCTCCTCATATTAATCACTTGCTCAAAATAATGATTCATGGCTCAAAGTGTTTGCAAATGGTGAAAAAGGAGAAAAAATAAAGAAAACAGGGAGTTTGCAACGTTTATAGGCGTTACAGACTCACTGTTACAAAGCAAGGATGAAGATAAATGTTACAAAGATGAAGATATTCGTTGCCAATGGGATGAAGAAACCGTGACAAGTGGATGAAGGAACCGTTGCCTATTATATGTTCTTGAGCAGCAGCAGCAATAAATTTTTATGGATTATTTTTCTTGTGATTCTGGCCTCTGACAACCCCCCCTTAAAGCTCTAATTGACTCTCTTTATACACCCCAACACTCAACAGGTCTCGAATCTTCTACAAATCCTCCCACGAATCTTGTTTTTAATGAAAAATAATTTTCTTTCTCTCGGTCCGGGACCTCCTGGTCACGACCAAATCTTTTGATTTACTTTCTGAGTTGTTGCGTTGCTTGTTCTCAACAAGATATTGATTAGTTATGGAACCAAATCGTGTCAGTTTAGAAATAAAATATCAAGTTTTCAAAAATATCTCTTCCTCCCTGTTTTATAGAAAATCGATGAAAATCTTTTCTTAAATCAAATCCAAACCAATTACCATCTCTGATTTGTTGTAACAGCTCTTTCCTGGTCATTATCCATGAAAAAATCTCACAAAAACAACCCTCAATCGATTCCAGAAATGACGCAGTTGAAAACTACACTTTCCCGCCAAAATGTTGTTTGAAAGTGAAGAAGAAGGGGGTGCCCCTATCTACTGCGCGGTGCCTTTATCAATTCTGGGTGCCTTTATAATTTTTTAAGCCCATTTTTTCACAAGAGTTTATTCTCCTAAAATACCTACAAATACAATAAAATAATATTAATATAAAAATTGAGAAAAAGTAATATAAATATGAGAACAATTAAGACATAAAAACGTGTCTATCAAATACCCCCAAACTTATTATTTGCTAGTCCTCGAGCAAATCTAATCTAGAAAATGAAAATCCTAACTCACGTCCGCAGGCATCACGATTGCACTTAGCGTGTGCAATAAGCCTTTAAACCCCTAGGTGTCCCTAGTGGACGAGTTTTCTCTCGTAAGGGTTTACAAAGAGGTATACCCATAAAACCTTTACTCCAAACTCTAGCTACTTGTGAACGATTGAGGTTAGACACTAAACAAGCTATTTAGTTGGCATACTAAATTCTTCGTCTGTAAGAATCATTACCCTATATGAGTCTAATTTTTGCACACGAGTTTGAACTCAGCGTACCAAAACTCATATCAGAATGCAAAACTCTACTTAAATAAACATCAAACATTCCCGAACTGAATGGAGATTATCAACACTCACATTGCTGGGAATCAGTCAAATTAGAACACATGGATAGATTTAGAAGATGGATATATAAGTAATGAATGGTGCACATTTTGAGTAAGGTGAACGGTGTTTCCCATATCTGTCTGAAGGTCATTGCCTGGATGAATCCTAATAGATTGAGATACGCTCCCACTGGTCTTAATCCTTATACTAATATCGACTCAGCTGGTATATACAAGGGCCCCAACGGTCGATTTATTGTAAATAAAATAATTATCTTTATTAAATGTACTGAAAACATGATTGGATCAATTTGAATCCAAGCGCATGCTCCTTATCAGCATCTTACATGTTAGTTCTCATGGATCCTGCGTTTCACGCTTGCTTAGGCGGCGGAGACAGGGAGAATAAACATATATTGTTATCGAAGTGTCAATACTCGTTTTTTTTTTTTGAATAATGGTCTAAATAATACACTAATGGGGTTTGATATCAAACACTCTTTTTCATCCTGGCGGTAATAATAATTCGATATTGGTGCCCCACCAATCATTTAGAAAAACACAATTGCAAAAATAAAAACAGAAGGTGATATGGTCGAGATAGGCTCCAAGATATGTTTGTTCAATGATTGTCATGTTTTCTAACACCTGAGTGCATCCTTCTATGAATAGACCATTTAGCTAGGTACACCAATTCCTATAGATAAGAGCTATGTTTCCATATACCTAGAATGGTTAGTGTCATCCTAAATTGTTCACAAGTTTCTAAAGTTTGGAGTTTTATTATTTCAACTAAAAGTTTCTTCTTTACCCCCAAACTTAAACCTAACATTGTCCTCAATGTTTCAAATTAAAGTGCAATACCAAAAATATAGGTAAGTAGAGGAAAGAGGTAAGTCATAAATATAGTACCTGGGTGAAGCGTAACAATCCTTCTTTGGAAAATAAGACAGAAAAATAAAAACAAAAACCTACAAAAACTTAAACTTCAAACCCAACCTTTGAGCAACATCAATTCCTTAAAAAAAAAATGATAATTTTAACAAAATTACACGCAAAAAACTACATGAACCTCTTTTCCTAATATACAACAACATCCTTGATGGTCAATCAAGGTAAGCAGGGTCCTCCAGAAGGACCTCCTCAACATCACCTGTAGGAAAAGGATCTAAAAAGGGTTTCAATCTCTGACCGTTAACCTTTGAAGAACTAATACCATCTAGTGTCTCAATCTCAATAGCACCATGAGGAAAAACAGTGCGAACTATAAAAGGATCCGTCCACCGAGAGCGTAACTTCCCGGGGAATAGATGCAAACGGGGATCATACAGAAGAACTTTTTGACCTGGAGAAAATGACTTTCTTAAAATATTTCTATCATGCACAAGTTTCATTTTGTTCTTATACTCCTTAGTATTGTCGTATGTATCTCTACGAATCTCGTCCAACTCATTGAGCTGGAGCTTCTTGTGAGCTCCTACCTTGTCAAACAGCCCAATATGCTTTATGCTCTATCTCGACGGGCAGGTGACATGCCTTGCCAAAAACTAGACGATCAGGTGACATTCCAATGGGGGTCTTAAATGCAGTACGGTAATCCCATAAGGCATCAGTAAGCCTCAATGACCAGTCTTTCCGATTAGGATTAACTGTTTTCTCTAAAATATGTATTATCTCCTTGTTGGAAACCTCTACTTGACCACTTGTATGTGAGTGATATGGGGTAGCTACTTTGTGGGTAATATCATATTTCTTCGTCAAAAGCCTAAATGGTCGATTAAAAAAGTGCGACCCTCCATCACTAATTATAACTCGCGGTGTACCAAAACGTGCAAATATGTTATTCATTCAAAACCTTGACCACAAACTTGTGGTCATTTTTGTTCTACATGAAACCGCCTCAACCCACTTAGACACATAGTCAACATCGACAAAGATGTAAAAATAACCAAAAGAATTAGGAAAAGGACCCATAAAATCAATGCCCCATAAATCAAAGACCTCAATAACTAGAATAGGGTTCAAAGGCATCATATTTCTACGGTAAATGGTTCATAACTTCTGGCAACGCTCACAAGTAACACAGTAACCGTGAGTGTGTTTAAACAACAAAGTCTAGTAGAATCCACACTGCAATATCTTAACAACGGTTTTCTTAGTACTAAAATGACCCCCACAAGCATGATCATGACAACAAGAAATTATATTGGACTGGTCACTCTCAGGTATACATCTCCTAATAATCTGGTCTGGACAATATTTAAAAATATAAGGATCATCCCAAAAGAAATGCTTAACCTCGGCTAAAAAACTAGAACGATCTTGTTAACCCCAATGTTGGGGCATTCGACCAGTAACAAGATAGTTCACTATATTTGCATACCAAGGGTAATCGGGAAACAATGAAAAGTTGTTCATCAGGAAAACTATCCCTCACAGGAGGGGAATCATCAGGGGAATCAAAAACAAGCCTAGAAAAGTGGTCTGCTACTACATTTTTTGCATCCTTTTTGTCTCTAATTTCTAGAAAAAAATTTGTAACAAAAGGATCCATCTAATCAATCTAGGTTTAGTATCCTTCTTGGACAGAAGATACTTCAAAGCAGCATGATCAGTAAAGACAATGACCTTAGAACCTAAGACATAGGAACTAAACTTTTCTAAGGCAAAAACAATGGCTAACAATTCCTTCTATGTGGTGGTGTAGTTCAGTTGGGCATCATTCAGAGTTTTGCTGGCATAGTAAATCACATGAAGTAATTTGTTTTCTCGTTGACCTAACACAACACCAATAACATAATCTGAAACATCACATTGATTCCAAAGGGTAGGTTCCAGTTAGGTGCCTGGACCATAGGGGCTGTAGTGAGTAAAGTTTTAAGATTCTCGAAAGCTTCTAAACAAGCATCATCAAAGACAAACTTAACATATTTTGCAAGCAAATTGCAAAGAGGCCTAGAAATCAAGATAAAATCCTTAATGAATCGACGATAAAAACATGCATGCCCTAAGAATGATCTAATATCTCTTACGGTTTTTGGAACCTGAAAATTCTTAATAAGTTCAACTTTGGCTTTGTCTACCTCTATACCCTTAGAAGATACGATATGCCCTAAAACAATTCTTGATCGAACCATGAAATGACATTTCCCCAATTAAGCACTAAATTCTTTTCCTTACATCTAGTCAACACTAATGTCAAATGATGCAGGCACTCATCAAAAGATGCACCAAACACTGAAAAATCATCCATAAATACCTCAAAAATCGTTCTACCATATCAGAAAATATGTTTATCATGCCGCGCTGAAAAGTAGTGGGCGCATTGCACACCCCAAAAGGCATGTGTCTATACGCAAAGGTACCAAAGGGAGGGGTAAAAGTAGTTTTCTCTTGGTCTTATGGGGCAATAACGATCTGATTATAACCAGAGTAGCCATATAACAAGCAATAATGACTATGTCCAGATAATCGCTTTAGTATTTGGTCGATGAAAGAAAGGGGAAAGTGGTCCTTCCTTGTGACTTTGTTCAATTTTCTATAGTCAATACAAACACGCCACCCCGTGGTCACTCGGGTTGGGATTAACTCATAGTTATCAATCTGGACTACAATGATACCTGATTTCTTGGGAACAACTTGAACGGGGATGACCCACTTACTGTCTGAAATGGGGTAGATAATACCTGCATATAACAACTTAAGCACATCAGTTCGAACTACTTCTTTCATGTTAGGGTTCAGTCGACGTTGCATCTACCTAGAAGGTTTGGTGTCGTCCTCTAAATGAATCTAATGCATACAAACAGTAGGAATTATACCCTTAATGTCTGCTAAGGTCCACCCTAAAGTTTCCTTGTTTTCTTGGAGTAAGGTCACTAGCCTACTTTGCTGATCACTATCCAAGTCAGATGCTACAGTTACATGCAAAGTCTCAGATGGGCCTAAAAACACATATTTAAGGGTATATAGCAATGGTTTGAGGTCCAACTTAGGAGGCTCTTCTAAAGAAGGAATTAAGGTAGAATTAGAAACTGGTAGTGGTTCGAACTTAGTTTTCCATCTATTAGTATCTAACACAGGGGTAAATTTTACCAGAGCATTCACTTGATCAATGGTACTATCATCGTCAAAATCTAAGCCGAAATGGAATAAACAACTCTCTAATGGATCTTCGGATAAGATGTTTGGTAATGACTCCTAAACTAATGTTCCTATCATGTTCACCTTTTTAGCACACGTGTCATGTAGCTCAGGGGGTTGCTTACTAATATTTTCAATATTCAGCTTAATAGTCATATTGCCAAAAGATAAATTCATAATACCATTTCGACAGTTGATGGTCGCATTAGATGTAGCTAAAAACGGGCGACATAATATCACAGGTATCTGGTTTTCTGGGTCAGGAACAGGTTGGGTATCTAGGATAACAAAATCCATAGGATAAATAAACCTATCGACCTCAATAAGAACATCCTCGACAATACCACGAGGAATTTTCACAGACCTATCAACTAACTGAAGTGTTATCTGGTTATGTTTTAAGTCACCAAGTCCTAGATGGAGGTACACATGGTACGGAAGTAAGTTCAAACTAGATCCTAAGTCAAGTAACGCTTTCTCTATATGGTAGTTACCTATTGTGCAAGAAATGGTAGGGGAACCTGGGTCTTTGTACTTAGGATTTGTGTTGTTATGGATAATTGGACTCACATGACTAGCTACAAACGAATTTTTATGTACACTAAGCTTTCACTTTCCCGTACAAAGATCCTTAAGGAACTTGGCATAAGGAGGAATCTGCCTAATTGCATCTAATAAAGGAAGATTGATGTTGACTTGCTTAAGAATATCCAATATATCACTAAAGTTGGATTCCTTCCTAGTTGTTACTAGAAGTTGTGGGAATGGGGCTTTGGGCATAAAATCGGGCTCAGCGGGAACTGCATTGGACTCTTTAGAGACTTTATCAGTCTCTTCAGCTACAGGCTCAGAAGGGTGATCTACAGCATGTTCACTATCGGGCAAGTTTACCTTATTGTCTATCAATGTACCACTCTTAAGGATTTTAATTGAATTCAAATGATTTAATGACTTCTCACCAGAAGATAACTCATGAACTTCTCTAGGGTTGGGTTGTGTTTGACTAGGAAACTTATCTTTTTCTCTTAAAGACTCATTTATCTGACTAAGCTGGATTCGAAGATCAGAAATAGCCTGTTTGTTTTCCTGTGCAATCCTATTATTATCATGTAAACTTTGTTCAACCGATTGCTGAAACTTAGTAGTGTTCTGAGCTAACATGGTGAGAGACTCATGATCTTTGTATCTGAAGGGCTCTGGCATTGTGCTGGTCCAGAAGGATTCTTAGTATAACCAAAACCTGGGGGAACCTGAGGGTTACTAGACTGACCTTGATTTTGGCCCTTAGACCAAGAAACGTTTGGATGGTTTCTCCAACCCGGGTTATAGGTTTCTGAATATGGGTCAAACTTCTGATGGTTATCATATCTAGTGTTAATATAAAGAGCATGGGCTTGCTCTTCACTAGTCTGTCTTTCCCAAAATGACTTGGGCTCTATTCCACAACTATATTGACTCAATTATAAGTCTTCTAACTTTTTTGTTATGACTATAATTTTGGCATCTGATTCAAGAATTCCATCTACCCTATTGGCATTACTTCTGCTCAGTAAAAATTTTCTTTGAGTTCCTTATTACATTCCCATTGCTGGTTTTTTCAGCAATTTCATTCAAAAATATCATTGTCTCATTAACAGTTTTACTATCAAAACTCCATGTACACAATGACTCGACCATGGTTGTCGTTGGATAATCTAGCCCTTCATAAAGGAGATGGACTAGTCTAACCTTTTCTAAACCGTGATGGGGACATTGTATATATAAATTATTGAACCTTTCCAAATACCTATACAAAGATTCTCCCTCTTGTTGCACAAATGTGGAAATCTCGTGCCTAATAGATGATGTTTTGTTCATAGGGAAAAATTTAGATAAAAAGGCAGCGGTAAGTTGTTCATATGTTTCGATGGATTCAGATGGAAAGCCATATATCCAATATTTGTCCTTGTCTCTCAGGGAAAAAGGAAACAACCTAAGTTTTAAAGCTTCATCAGACAAGTTGTGAATTCTTAGGGTACTACATATTTCTTCAAATTCCCTAATGTGAAAGTAGGGGTTTTCATTTTCTTTTCCTAAGAAGATTGGGAGCATCTGTATGGTCTCAGGTTTCAACTCATAGTGTGTTTGTGTTGCAGCTAACTTGATACATGATGGACGAGAAGTCCTAGTGGGATTTAACAAATCTTTTAAAGTTTCCATTTCTGTCACAACTGGAAAACTAGGAATAACTTCCTCACTAAGAGACAAATTCTCAAAACTAAAGTTTCCGAAAATCGAGCTTTCAGAAGAAGGGTTTCCTAAATTCTCAATTTAAAAGACAGGGTTTCTATTCTCGTCACTGATCAAACGACCAATAGAATCTCTTCTTCAAGCACGCTCACTCAAGGCTTTAGGCGGCCTGGGAATGCAATAAAATAACTCATAATTGGAAGGGAATTCTAAACAAACACAAGCAAGGCTGACTCGACCAAGCAAAATTATTTAATCTAGCAAACAAAAAGTATGATGGCTCCACTTAGATTTTTTCTAGACCAGCTTCTATTCTTCAAAAAGGCAACTAGTTACAGTTTTAGCA
The DNA here is from genome assembly GCA_023531435.1 of Papaver californicum. Classification (NCBI taxonomy): domain Eukaryota; kingdom Viridiplantae; phylum Streptophyta; class Magnoliopsida; order Ranunculales; family Papaveraceae; genus Papaver; species Papaver californicum. The sequence continues at coordinate 5,366,449 of JAJJMC010002939.1, forward strand.
AACCTCTTGAACATATCTGAATTAGATTAAGTTGATCAAAGAGAAGAGAGATAAGCTCTATGGATCTTGGATAATCCTACCTCTTTGGGAAACGTTTCCTTGGGTTACAAGGCGGCACAAATCAACTTAATATGATCATCCTGATCTTTGAGTTGAGCTAACAAAGTAACCAGTACAATCCTTCCAAAAGATTTTCCAATAAGCTCGATGCATTATCGGTCTTCTTTCTAGTCAAATTTTAAGGATTAGGTTCGCGTTAGGTAACGTGTTCCTAAGGCGTGCAAGAAGGAAATGGTGATGAAATCCGAGTCCTTATCTTATATGCTCAGTCCTTGCCCTTTACTAGAAAATAAATTTGTATTCAATTTCTCAACATATATGCATAGAAGGAAGTAAACCCACTTGTCGGGGATTCGTGGGTTGATCGAGTCTTACCTCCCGTACCAGACGGGGGATGAATGGTTATAGTCGACTCGAGCCACCGACTCCTGTGTCAGTGTACGAACCCGAGGGGCCGAGGCAATATCGTAATTGTCGTCCTTCCCTGTTGCGGTTTACATTTAAATTACCCTTTCGTAGGGTTTAAAAATAATAATAATGTCCAAAAATCCACAAATCCAAAGTCCAAAAATAATAATAAAAAAAACCAGAAAAATACCTAAAATAATTTAAAAAAAATAAAATGAATTTCCTAATACAATTTTCTAAAAAAAAAAAAAAAACCCTAAAAAAAAAAAAAATTAACTAAGAAAAATTATTGTCTTCTTTTTCCGTTCTCTTAGATTTATCTTTGACTCCAAGTCTTTAACCAATCAATATAATCTTTGGCTCCAATTTCTTTTTGATCCAAAACCTGTAATACAAAGAAAAACACCAAAGAAATGTAAAATAAAATAAATAAATAAAAATAAAAATATAATTAAACTAACTAAACTAAAAACTAAACCTAAAAAAAAATCTAAAAAAACGTCTGCGTCGCCGGCGCCAAAAAATGATGTGGTTTGTAGATGGTGGTAAGAATGGGCTTGTTTCAGAACTTGTGAAGATTTGATTTTAAGACTCAAATTCTAATAAATAAACTAGAAAACTCAAAAAAAAATTGGTATCAAGGTTATAAAAAAAGCACTGAGACTCAGGATTCCACCATTAACCAATTAAAGTGATTCAATCAAATTAATATTCATGCATTTCTTTACGTTTAAAATGATTCTAATATGTTGCAAAAGTATATTTCAAAGTAACAATTGTAAATCGAAAGTATAGAACATCAACAACCCTAGGCTAAGCATGTCTTATCAAAAGAAATCACAACTGCTTAATAAAAATTCTTAAATCAATTTTTAATCAAAGCAAATAATCATAAAAGAAATTGCAAAAATCAATTAAAATAGAAATATACCACTTTTATTGGAATAATGGCTCCCTATTTCGCCTCAGCAAAGAGGTTTAGCTTCTTATATTAATAACTTGCTCAAAATAATTATTCATGGCTCAAAGTGTTTACGAATGATGAAAAAGGAGAAAAAATAAAGAAAACAGGGAGTTTGCAACGTTTATAGGCGTTACAGACTCACTGTTACAAAGCAATGATGAAGATAAATGTTACAAAGATGAAGATATTCGTTGCCAATGGGATGAAGAAACCATGACAAGTGGATGAAGGAACCGTTGCCTATTATATGTTCTTGAGCAGCAGCAGCAATAAATTTTTATGGATTATTTTTCTTGTGTTTCTGGCCTCTGTCAACCCCCCCTAAAGCTCTAATTGACTCTCTTTATACACCCCAACACTCAACAGGTCTCGAATCTTCTACAAAAATCCTCCTACGAATCTTGTTTTTAATGAAAAATAATTTTCTTTCTCTCGGTCCTGATCACGACCAAATCTTTTGATTTACTTTATGAGTTGTTGGTTGCTTGTTCTCAACAAGATATTGATTAGTTATGGAACCAAATCGTGTCAGTTTAGAAACAAAATATCAAGTTCCAAAAATATCTCTTCCTCCCTGTTTTATAGAAATCGATGAAAATCTTTTCTTAAATCAAATCCAAACCAATTACCAGCCCTGATTTGTTGTAACAGCTCTTTCCTGGTCATTATCCATGAAAAAATCTCACAAAAACAACCCTCAATCGATTCCAGAAATGGCGCAGTTGAAAACTACACTTTCCCGCCAAAATGTTGTTTGAACGTGGAGAAGAAGGGGGTGCCCCTATCCTCTGCGCGGGTGCCTTTATCAATTCTCGGTGCCTTTATAACTTTTTAATCTCATTCTTCCACAAGAATTTATTCTTCGAAAATACCAACATATACAATAAAAATAAAAATATTAATACAAAAATTGAGAAAAAGTAATATAAATATGAGAACAATTAAGACACAAAAACGTGTCTATCAACAATTATTAAAGATAATTAAAAATTGTTAGGTTTAATATAAAATTGTATAAGATATAAAATTTAAACATAATCGTTTTTAAAGATGTGTAAACGTAGATCGTTGATTTATGGTGTTGTCCACCCACTTAAGGTGGCGCTGACCAAATACAATTAAGTATGTGATGTAAATGAAGTATAATAATTTGTAGCGTTATTTGTCGGATGGTACCCAGGTTTTGACCAGAACCTTAGTTTGGTACCCAGTTCTTCAAAAATTAAGGTTTGGTACTTGGACTTTTGGTCAACCGTCAATAACCATGCTTGACTGGTCGGTTGTCAGCCAAGCAAAAATATTTTAAGTTCTTTTCGCTCACAATTATAAATAATAGTATAGTAATAAGATCAAGTTCGTTCCTCGGGGAGATATGGGTTGTTAATTGTATTTGAAAACTTATGGAAATTCGGGTAATTTTGTTGTTTAAAAACAATTGAAATTAAAGAAAAGTAAATTGAAAATGTTTAAGAAAATATCAAAGGAAAAAGTTGGATAAGGAATTCGCCATCCATCACTACACATGTTACTCAATTAAGCATCAATATTATCATCACTGTCTCATGTTACCGATAACCCTAAAGTATCCCCAATCGGCATCAACACTTCATTACGTCTGTAAAAATCAACAAATATTGCAATCGCTAATATATGAATTATTTTCTACCAAATAACCTAATGCTTTATTGCTAAGAGATTCAACTTGAAGAAAGCTTTAAATTCTGTGAGACGGGTTATTCATAAATATTATAAACACAATCGTTGTATATTCAACCTAGGTTAAGTTTTACTTGTGATTTCCTTCACGATTCACACTGCTAGTAGTCACAAATTACTACTAATTATTAGAATTCTTGATAAAGATACCTAGACTCCTAATTATTTATAAAGAAGTTATTACGATATTTAATTCATGAAATATGAAAAATAACTAATCGTATTACATGAACACAATCATTTAATTATTATGCGTAGTAAAACATGAGCGATAAATACGACAGTGGATGAATAAAATCAATGCATTTATCAAAATAACATGTGTGTGATTTTAGGTTACATCCCGAACCAATTAAATAAATTAGCTACTCATAATGGAGTTTAAGAAAATCAAAGTAGAGAAAATATAGAAAGCAAACTACAAACAAAGAAGAAATTGCCTCGGAATCGCCACAAAATCGAACTACTTGTGCATAAACTAACTCCCTTTGCTTCTGTTTTTCTCTGGGGAGTTTCGTCGAACACAGTATGTGCAGAAAACCACACAACAATCCTAAACCGCAAATTTAACCCTGCAACTTCGAGGGTGAGAGGCTATGTTTTGGTGGTGATTTGAGCCTCCTTTTATAGAAATTTAACCCTGCAAATTCGAATCTGATAACCACACAACAATCCTAAACCGCCATAAAAACTAAACGCGCTTAGATCCTCACCATTCATCTTGAAATTCAACGACAAGACCCTACCTTGGTGACTGTTTTTCGGTTCAGTTTCATTTTGAGTCCAACCAAAACACCAAAATTCTCTGAATTTTCGCACAATTTGCCGAATCTCACAACAATCCAAGTGTTTATAACCATCATAAACTCTTAAAACACCTCTTAATCTTCCCAAGTTGTCACCAAATCGACGACATCCACCATTTTTCTTGACTGAATTTTCGGTCAAGAAAACTTGTTCCTAAATCAAATTAAACTTGTATCAATCCATGTCTACTTGTTCCTTGTTTACATCGAGCTCAGAAACACCTTTTAATCTTCTCCATTCATCAATGAGAATCAATGGCATCAAGCAATTGTTTTCTCTTTTGAAAACTCAATCCAAATCTCTACAAAAATTCATCCAAATCTCTGATAAGATCATACCCAAGTTACTTGCTAATCTCAAGCTTACATGCCTCTTTACATGACCATAATTCCATGTCTACAAATTAGCTTTTTCAACTGATTTTTCTCCGTCAAAATTGAATTTCAAATCATAAGCAGATGAAAACATAAGGTTTTTGGTCGTGAAAGTGAATATAAAACTAGTTCTCCCTTAACGGATGGATGGGTATATATAGTGACGGCTTAAGAAAATTCAATTTTTTTCTCAATACGTGTAATGAAGATAGAATGTTAATAACCCTTTAACGGCAGAAGGGTGTAAATAATGACGAACACCATTTAATATTTCATGGGCTGATAAGAACACTCGCCCGTAAAGTGACCACTGCCTTTTTGGTTATTTTTCGTTCTAAAGTTCTCGTTTTGTTCATAACTTCTTCACACGACCTTGGAATAACCTCATTCTTTTGTCGTTAGCTTCATAATTCAATTTTCTATGAGACTGTAAGAAAAATTCTAGATTTAATTGAGTTCTACTGGGTATTTGATAATTCTTCCTTTATAATGGTCAATTTCTATTTTTTCGAAGATTTAACCTAACAAAAGACAATAACTACAAAAATAATAATAATAAAAGATAAAACACACAAAAACTAATAAATAAATATAAAAAATAATACTTAAAATATGTAAATTTTGCACTTATCATTCACACGAAGGCTTCCTATATTCATAACGATTCTTATCTAAATTATCACTTTTTCCGATCTTTTTAAACAATGACATTCTTATCTTTACGGTTTAGTCAGAGAAAACATGTGGCAACTTGTCGTTTAATCTAAGGTAATCTTGGTTGGAGGGTCGTAAAGGATAGAAAAATAGAAACAAAAACTGATTCCTCTTCTCTTTCGCGACTGTAAACTAGGGTTTGGGTTCTTAGTGAAATGATTGAGGATTAAACTACTTTCGAGTGATTTTTTTGGGGGTTCGATAGATTAGTTCGTTGTTTACTTTCCGAGCAATCACCGTTAATGAACGTCAAATGGAGGTTTTATATTAGATCTGCAAAGAGGTAGATGAGAATTATAACATCATATTTGGATGAATCTTTCAATACAAAGAATGGTGTTTGAGGTCCAAAGGATCATACATTTGCAAATGCGAATAGAATGCCTGATGCATTCTCGGACACGGCTAGAGTAACAAAATCATATATACCTGCTTCAAATACTCCAGCGAGAGTAATAGTCTCTGAAGGAAAAAATGATGTGTCTAAACCACGCTTGAAGCGTGGAAGACCTCTTGGTGCAAAAGATTCAGTTCTGCGGAAGAAAAGAAAGGATGTGGGGATTCCGGAAAATACCACATCCACAAAATCAATGATTGATGAATCCAAAAGTATTGCACATCAAGAGGAAGAAGTACCTGAAAATAAAGAGATCTCTATAAATCATGTAGGTACAGAAGGACTATTGGATAGGAACAACATCATTCATAATCATAAATTTGCTTATGCAATTGCCTTGGATGTATTTGAAAATACGGATGATCCTGAACCACTAACCGTCGAACAATGACGACGTAGAAGTGATTGGCCAAAGTGGAAGGATGCAATCCAAGCAGAACTCGATTCATTAGCAAAACGTGAAGTTTTCGGTCCCGTTGTTCAGACACCAAACAATGTAAAACCCGTCGGATACAAATGGGTATTTGTACGAAAACGCAACGAAAAGAATGAGATTGTAAGATACAAAGCTCGACTTGTTGCACAAGGTTTCTCACAAAGACCTGGTATTGATTACCAAGAAATGTATTCTCCGGTAATGGATGCAATTACATTTCAATTTCTGATAAGTTTAGCATTTTCAGAAAATTTGTGCATGCATCTTATGGATGTAGTCACAGCATATTTATATGGCTCACTAGATAGTGACATATACATGAAAATCCCTGAAGGGTTTAAAATGCCTGTAGCAAACAAATCAGCAGAAAGAGGCATGTACTCTATAAAGCTGCAAAGATCTTTGTATGGACTAAAGCAATCGGGGCGAATGTGGTATAACCGTCTTAGTGAATACTTGTTGAAAGAAGGTTATATTAATAATATTATATGTCCATGTGTTTTTATCAAAAGATCAAGTTCTGGCTTTGCTATTATTGCAGTTTATGTTGATGATTTAAATCTAGTTGGGACTCCTGAAGAGCTCATAAAAACTGCTAACTATTTGAAAAAAGAATTCGAAATGAAGGATCTTGGTAACACTAAGTTTTGTCTTGGTCTACAAATTGAACATTTGTCAAATGGTATCTTTGTTCATCAATCTACATATACAAAGAAAGTTTTGGAGCGATTTCATATGGACAAATCACATCCATTAAGCTCTCCAATGGTCGTTAGATTACTTGATGAAAACAAAGATCCATTTCGTCCCAAAGAAGATGGTGAAGAACTTCTTGGTCCAGAAGTGTCATATCTAAGTGCAATTGGGGCACTAATGTATCTTGCAAATTGTACAAGACCTGACATTGCTTTTTCTGTCAACTTACTAGCAAGATACAGTTCTGCACCAACTAAACGCCATTGGAATGGTGTTAAGCATCTCTTGCGCTACCTTAGTGGAACAATTGATTTGGGTTTATTTTACTCAAAAGAATCTAATACAAAATTAGTAGGATATGCAGATGCAGGTTATCGTTCTGATCCCCACAAAGGTCGATCACAAACAGGTTATTTGTTTACATATGGTGATACAGCTATATCGTGGTGGTCAGTAAAGCAAACACTAGCAGCTACCTCTTCAAATCATTCTAAACTTTTGGCATACCATGAAGCAAGCCGTGAGTGTGTTTGGCTACGAAGTATGATTCATCATATATTCAGGAATCATGTGGGCTTCTTTCGACTAAAAACACTCCAACAGTATTATATGAAGACAATGCCATGAAGACAATGCCGCTTGTATTGCACAACTCAAAGATGGTTATATCAAGGGAGATCGAATAAAGCACATTTCTCCTAAATTTTTCTTCACACATGAACTTGTAAAGAACGGAGAAGTTGAAGTAAAGCAGGTACGATCAAGTGAGAATCTTGCTGATTTATTCACTAAAGCATTACCAACCTCTACATTCAAGAAGTTGGTACACAAGATTGGAATGAGGCAACTCAAATACTTGTCAACTTAAAAGTGTTATAGAAGATGTAAAGAGGGGGGAATTTTTTTTAAACTACACTCTTTTTCTTTCGCTATGGTTTTTCTCACAGGGTTTTCCTAGCAAGGTTTTAATGAGGTAGTTCTATTAACATTCACCACATATTGCACTCTTTTTCCTTCGCTATGGTTTTTCCCAATGGGTTTTCCTAACAAGGTTTTAACAAGGCAACATTTTTACGTGGTGGACATCTAGGGGGAGTGTTATCAAATAATTATATGGAGATGAACCACCACTCCACTAATTCATAGTAATTAGGCACTTAATATCCACTTCATGGGTGTTAATTTTGTAACTCTTGTAACCCCCTTATTCTAGGTGTAATTGGTGATTTAATGGTATAGTTATTTCCCTAATGGAAGAAAGCCTATATAAGAGGTCTCTTCCTCCTTTGTAAATATGAAGACAAATCAACAAAGTTTCTCTTCTTCTACTACTATATTGCTCTCTTATTTGGTCTTTTATTTTAGTTTATTTTATCCACTTCTTTTTTTTCTTCTTCATTTCTTATAACATAGGAGAAAAATCTCCATTGCCTCCATCGCTCCCACCACCACCATCTTCATCGCTCCCATCACCACCACCAACTTCATCGCCTCCACCACAACCAGCTCAACCTCCACCTCCACTAATCTCACCACCTCCTAATTTCCTCCAAATAAACCACCACCACCACTTGTACCACCACCACTTCCTGAACAATCGATTTCAATCGATTTTCACTTCATTAACTACATAACTTAAATCTAGTGATGAATCAAAGATGAGAATTTCAAATCGATTTAAAGGTGGATATGGTGGTAGTAGAGAAGGAAGTGGTGGTGTTGGAGGAGGTGGATATGGTGAGATTTATTCTTAATTGATATGTTTTTTAATTCCTTTAATGTATAAATTGTTATGAAATTTAGGGGTTTTATTGTTGTTGGATTGTTTTGGTAGGTGATGGTGGTGGAGAAGATCGGGAAAGTGGTCGTAGTGGTGGATATCAAGGTGGAGGGAATCGTGGAGGTGGTGGTAGTGGCAGGTATGGTGATTGGATGTGCCCTAATTCAAGGTATATTGATTTTTTATTTCTAATATATATATTTTGGTTTTTATTTTATGTTATTGCTTTCTGTGAATTAGAAGTTGAAATTGGTCTTTAGCATTCTGTGTTTTTAGCATTCTGTGTTTTGTGGTAATATAAATTCTCTTATTCTGGAGTAGGAGGTACTAGTGGTGGCGGCGGTGGTGGAGGAGGAGGTGGTGGTAAAAAACTTTTTTCTTTAATTGTTGTTGTGGATTTATACTGAAGCATGTAATCAAACCGTCAAAGTGGAATTTAACAACTCCTAGCTGCAAAAACAGAAGCGTAGCTCAATGAAGATAAAAATTGTAACTAACTTCCCTTTAAACATAAGAATGTAATTGTTGTTAGAATACTGTTAGGTTTAGTCCGAGTTTGAATTTCGACCTGTAACTACATGAAACTTGTTGTTGCAACAAACAGTAACAATATTTTGTTGAAACCTAAAACAAGCATCAAGCTCTTGTTTTTATGTAGGTTGATGTTGAATTTAGGTTTCTAAGGTGTTAGTGTATTATGTTATGAGTTTTTCTTAGAAACCAGTTCAAGCCAATATTTTTCATAGTTTTGGATCCATGCAAGTTCAATTATTGGATATTTCTATGTAATCATTTAGAGTATAGTTGGATGAAAAATTTAACATTGCATGTTTGTTAGTTCCTTCAATAAGGCATAATGTTGAATTGGTATTGTAGGATTCTACTGAAATTACATGGAAGAATTAACCAAGTCTTTCGATATACATCACAGGGTAGACTTACATTATTGTTTGCTTACTTCGAGGCCCCTGACTTAATTCCGGATGATGCAGGTTCATGTTAGTTTTTTTGTATGAACAACTTTTCAAATACTATATTAGCTTGCAATATTCTATTTCTTGGCGGTTTACTTGACATCCTGGAAATGATTGTGTGAATTACTTCTCGTATACTTGTTATACATATGTTATTTCGTAAAGTAGTTTTGGTGGGTGGCCTAACTATCTATATTAACATGTTGGTAAATTTTATGTATGACCTGATGATCAATCTAGTTTGTTGTAAGGAAAGTACAGAGTATACTGTGGTACTTGTAAGCTAACTTCACCCATTTCTATCCTTGTTGCATAGTCAAAACATACTCTGCGCATGACAAGCAAATTATTTGTATATGAGCGTGTTAAATATTTGCAAATCGGCGTTAGGACTTGTTCCAAGCGATAACCCGCTGAGAAGCAAATGCCCAACCATTTTTTTATCGTTGGAATCACTTTTTGTTCTTATGTTTGTATCTTGCATGCAAATTTGGTGCATAGAAGTTGGTTTTTAGTTTTGAATAATTCATGTGATGTTTATCGTTCTATGTATGTTGATATATATTTTGGTTCGTAGGTTTGAGAATTTGGTCGATCTGTATACTTGGACTGCATATTGTGGACACCTCGATGGTGTCAGCCCTATAGGTGTTGGTTACAATTTTTGTTTTTGTTTTTATTGGTCTCTAAGTTCAAACTGAAACCAGCTGTATTTTAACGATGATGTCAGACTATTCTTCTCCATATCTATTATTGACTGTACTTTCCAAGAGTAAACATCCACTTGTAATAAACACAATGTTGTATCGTTTTGTCCGAGTTCATATAACAAGTTAGATAGACAAATTAGTGGCCGGATGGACTAGGGCTTATTCATCTTATTAAATATTTTTTTCTACTACATATGGATTTATCCTCTTATTGTTCTCAGTGATGATTGCAGGTATGTAAGAGTTGATCATTTTCCTTTTCTGGGTCGCATGTGTTGTTGGTGTTCCAGTTCTGGATCCTTACAACTACAGGGTGTCTCTCAAAATAAATCTGTGCTATAATGGTAGCACACCTAACTCCATGTCAGAGGATGCTTGTTCGGTTCATGCCAAGTTTATTCATCCGAGTATGTTAATTTTGATATCAAGTTGGGTTGTTGACACCAGATTTTGGTGTAAACTTTGGGTTGTTGACACAAAATTATGATGTCAAGAACATATTTTTTTTCTAAATTTTTAATTTTGTGTCAACTTTGATTTGTTGACATCATAACTTTTTTCTAAATTTTCAATTTTAGTGTCAACTTTTACTTTTTGACATCAGATTTTGGTGTCAACTTGGGTTTGTTAACATCAGATTGGGTTTGTCAACTTACATAACTTTCTTTTGAATTTTCAGTTTTGGTGTCAACTTTGGCTTGTTGACACCAGATTTTTGGTGTCAATTTGGGTTTGTTGACACCAGATTATGATGTCAACAACATAAATTTTTTAAATTTTTTTAATTTTGATCTCAACTTGGGTTGTTAACGTTGACACCAGCTTATACTGTCAACAACATAATTTTTTTTGAATTTTCAATTTTAGTGTCAACTTGACTTGTTGACACCAGATTTTAGTATCAACTTGGTTTGAGTTGGTGGTGGTGGTGCTAGGGATGGTAGCGGTGGTGGTGGTGGTGGTGGTGGTGGTGGTGGTGGTGTTGATGTTGGAATGTTAGTGTTGACGGTGGAGGTGTTTATGGAATGGTGGTGGTGGTTGTGGAGTGGTGGTGGTGGTGGAATATTAGTGTTGGTGGTGGTGGTGGAGTTGGAGTTAGAGGTGGAATGGTGGTGGTGGTGAAGTGATTTGTTTTTTTTTCTGAAATATAGAAAGATGTTATATGTGATAAGGAAAAAATTATACAAGTAAGGGTATTAAGATAATCTATTTTTAAATAGATGTGGTTTCTAGAAGGTAATGCGTATAATTATAATGTGTAGGGGTATTTATGAAGGATTTCATTTCTAGGGGTATTTAATTAATATACTCTATAAATAAAATCCTCTAGCTTTTGAGCTAGAAGGTCGAGAGTTAAGAAAAAAAAATTAATATATGGTTGATTATATTGTCTAAATTAGCAAACTTAAAGGAACTCTGGTCTATGTTTGAGTGTGTTGTCGAAACTAACAATAACTACAAATATTTCATTTGGTCGGTTATTGCCATTAATGGTGTGAGGAAATTTGCAGCGAGACTCGAATATACAGGTATTGGGCGAACCAAACTAGATAAAAAATATATCTATTATATAAAAAGAAGTAGTGTTTATCTTATTATAAGACAAATGATGGATGAGATTTGTCGGTTGCCTTCCGACGACTTTGATTATATTTCCCAATCCAACCATATTTCATAATTTGATCACCTATTCCAAGGTTGCCTACCGACGACTTTGATTAGATTTCCTAATTTTTCCATAATTCATAATTTAATTACGTATTTTCGAATGGTGTTTGTCTTATAATAAGACAAATGATGGACGAGATTGGTAAGTTGCCTTCAGGCGGGTTTGATTAGATTTCCTAATTATCCATATTTCATAAATTAATTACCTATATCCAAGACTCCATTTTGACGACTTTGATTAGATTTCCTAATCTAACCATATTTTATAATTTAATTGTATATTTTCAAACAGAATTATCTCATTATAATAATGTAAAGATCGAATTTCGACAGAGCATTTCCTTTTACATGGACCTTGAAAAGACTATAATATCCTTGTCATAAATCTTAACTTACCTGAAGCATTAAGGTTTTTAGCGACATTTTATATGTACTTAATATCTAAAGTCTAAATCATATAGAACCGAACAAGTTGTCTCACAGAAAAATAAAAAAACCCAACCTCGCTCACCGAAAATTGCAAGAAAAAAAATAAACTATATATATGATGAATATGAGTTTAAATCGTTCAAGTATACGATTCTAATATTTGGGTTTAGCTCCATTTTCGATTTACTTCATAAATTTGTCTGGTAAGTGGTTGAGTACTTGAATCCTAATTTGAAACCTACCGGCACAAATCTCTTCGTTGATTCGTTGATGATTGAGTTTTGTTGATCATCAGTAAGTGGTAAACATTTTTTATGTGATTTGTGATAATCATTAGCTTCAATTTTAATTTCTAATAAATTCAGTAATGGTTTCTACCTGTTTGTATAAATTACTAAGAGGTTTAAGAAAGTGTTTCTCTCAATTTGACACATCATAAGTGTATTTTCATAAGGTTTGTTTCAAGTTCTCTGTTAATAGCACCTCATAATGTATTTTTTTATTAGGTGCTTTATATGTCCCTAACTTCATTGTTGCAATGGCGAGTATCAGTATTCAAATCAAAAGAAAAATCTATGGATAAGCTATTGTTGGCACCAGACCTGACGGTAACTGTGGATATGGTTAATGTTATGGTGACTTACCATCGCTTTGACGGTAACTATGGATATGGTCAATGTTAGCGACTTATCATCGCTTGATTGTACGACATGTTATGCAAAAGCATATACTGTTCTCCACCAGTGTTATTAGCATAACGAGAGTAGAGTCTTCCTTGATAGTTGTTTTATGAGGGCATAAAATCATAGTTTCTTTTGATGAAATTAAGGGTCCTAATTATAAAGCTTTTTATAGGATTTATACTCAAAAAGGAAAACAATTTTAGGATTTGGCTATGAAAGTTGTGCTTAATTATGCGGCTGCAATACGTGATGTTGGTTAGGGAAACATAGATTTCCTAAGTGAGGAACAAACAACTAAAAGCTTGAAAGGTACTACCGAAGCAATTAATGTATCTACATTGTATTAATTAATGGGATATGTTTTCATAAAACCAAATTGAACTATTGACATGACTTCGAAAAGCTACTGATGGCTTTGCAGCAACCCAAGAGTGTTGGTGATCTCAATTTTGAGTTTTTTGGTTGTTGTGGGAGTCAGTATAGTCATTGATAAGCGCGTAATTCATACATTTGCCCCACCTTATTTATAATTATTTAAACTTATTTTTATAGTAATTTTATTTATTTTTAGGTTGTACGTTAAAATCCGAAGCAACAAAAAAAACATGGTTAATTGGGAATTATTAGAAGCAGCTAATATATATGGGTAATCTTAAATTACCATGATGGTGACGCCGGTCATCAGTCAAAAAATAAGGAGAAGAACATATAGGGTTTCTCTTTGGAAGTGTGGAGAGCAGACGTGGCAAGAGGTGTTTGGTGGTAGAAAAGATAATTGGTTTTTGGTTTTGCTTGGTACTAAAAACGAGTGATAATTGACACAAAGCTGGTCTCTTTTGGAGTTGGCATGAGAAGGGAAGGTCTGAATGGAACATGAGCCTAGAAAAGAAGTAAAGTAGGTGGACCATGTGGTGCGTCATTAGGAAAAAATAAACATAAGACAAAAAAGTTTGTGAGTTAGAGCATCCACAGTGGGACGACCAAACCCAAAGACTAAAGACCAGAAAAATTTGGGTTTACTCCGCTGAACCGCAACGGGTAGAGAGTAAATTTTGATCGGGCGTAAGTCTAAGGTAACACCTGGCCTTGGGCGCATATACAAGTATTCGTATGTTGGAATTTTGTTTTACGGGCGTATGCCAGTGAAACGCTTGGTTGGGATGGACGTTGGATGAACGCTCAGTGGGAGACGCAACCCAGAAGAACGTCTGATGATAGACGCACGTCTAGCGGCACGCCCCAGTGACATGCGTGTGTGTAGAAGAACGTCTTATGGGTCTTTAACCTAGCAACACGCCCGGTGACTATTCTACTCGTGTAAGTGGTACGTGTTATCATGAAGACGGACGCTCTTCTAGCCTTACGCACATCTAATCAAACGCTCTTCTAGCCTAACGCGCGTCTCATCAGGCGTTTGTATGGGTGAACGCCTGATGGGGCGGAGGCTTTTATGTTCCCTTCTCCTATCTTCTCCTCTCCATCTCTTCCAGAGTCTTCAGACACTTCCACCAGACGCATACACCTTCAAGCGCCTACCACTTCAAGCCTCTCCCTCCTCTTCTTAACCTCTTTTCAAAATCGAAAAAGCTAGCAAAACCGTGGCAGCTTTGAAACAAGGTTATCTAAGTTAGGTTTATCTCAAGGAAAGATATGAAACTCAAAGTTTTTTTTTAATTTAATTGATTTCATAGGTTTATATTATGATTTATTGTAATGTTTTGTTAATTAAATTTGTATATATATGTTTAAAGATTAAACATATGATTATGAAATAGATATATTAGGTTTTACAAATTGTAATTTTGCAATTGGGTATAATTCTAGGGTTTTGGAAGTTGTAGATTGGGTATAAAAATTGATGAGAATTAATTGATTTGAATTTAGAATTGATTAAGTTGTTGGTTAGTTTGAGTTAGGTTGTGGTTAATTTTAAGTTCTTGATTAATTTATTTGATATGATTGTTTATGAAATATTGGAATTATGAATGTTTATGTTCCTTTATAATGAATGCTTATGGAATTAGGGAATTATGATTAATTTTTGTAGAGTTGATAATTTGATTAGTGGACTATTTTGTGAATCATGAATTTTGTATTTTGGATGATTTATGAATGTTTATACATTTGATTATCTAATTAGAGGATTACTTTTTTAATGATGAAATTTGTATTTTTGTGGATTTATTGATTAATGTAGGGTTTTATATTTATGCATTGCGAGGATTACTCTTGATTTTGAAACTTGTATGTACCGTTTGCACAGATGTTGAGCAATGTCACGACGAGATTCGTTGGTCGGAAAAAGAGGAACAAGAAAGCTAAAACTATTGAGGATCCAGAAGTAGACCCTACTAATGAAGATATGGCCGATGTTCCCGAGTTAGCGAACTACAATGTCGTGGAAGATGCTCAGAGTCACGCTTCGACAAATATTACATATTCAACCGATTCAAAATTCAAGTATTTACATCGTGGTTCCCTCAAATCGGTCATTCAGCCCTATACAGGTATTATAAAACATAGCCCTATGGTTAAATACATTATTGAAAAGGCAGGATGGGACCGTTTATTGACCATGGATGTAGTAGATTCGTCATATGCATTGATTGACTATATTGTGAGCGTTTTTGGGATACTACGAACACTTTTCACTTCTCCTTTGGTGATATGGGGTCCATACCCCTTGATTGGGTTATGTTGACAGGATTAATTATTGGTGTTGGTAGTGATATTCCGTATGACCCGGCGAAGTACCAATTTGAATATGTCCGAGCGCATATTTTTCCAAAAATTAAAGATAGTGAAGTTTGTGAAACAAAACATATTCTCGCGCAGTGGGTTTCAGATGCAATTACAGTTCCATTTTTTAGCACATATTTTGATCCAGGAACGTTGGTTGCGGCTAACGATGATAGCATACTTGCTGAGAGAGTGGCTAAAGCCTTTTGTATGTATGTTTTGGGACAATTCTTCTTTTCCAATGCTAAAAACTATATTGATGTTGGATGGTTAGGTGTTTTTGAGGATCTAAATGCAGTTGACAATTATGACTGGGGTAGTGGTGCTTTTGCGAAATTGTATTCCGGACTCGACGAATATGGCAAGGGACAAAAGTCACTAGCCGGACCCTTCCAAATATTGGAGGTAAATTTCTTAATTCTAAGTATATTTCCTTTAAATTTTTATTTGCTGGTAATTTATTTATCTGGTTGATTGTCTTGACATTCTAGTTTTAGGGGTACGAATATCTGGCCATACGACCAAAGAACCCAACGAGTGAGAGTGAAGCAGTGTGGCCTAGAAGTTCTCGGTGGAAGGGTACAAGAAGGAAGAGTACTGATATTGTTCGCTCTAGCACTTGTCTTAATCAGTTGACTGTAGACGATGTGACCTGTCGACCGTGGGATTCCGCCATCTTAGTCCTTGACACTGATGTTGGATGGAAAGCATCGTAGCTTTCAGACAAAAGGGTTATATTTTCTTGGCTAGGCATTGTGAGTTGATAATTTATTTTGATAGCACTGTTCTTTATTTTCTTGGATTTTAGATAGTTAATTGGTTTATTTTTTGATAGTTATTTTCTTTGCACAACATAACGTGTACCTCAGAGAACGGTGTTGGAGGCAAAACCATTATAATTTTGGCGTTTCCAGGAACCCACCTACTCGTGTTACCAACCTCAACAATGACGAAGCTAATGAGCTGAGGGAAAGCGATTTGGACGATGCAACTGAATTAGTGCATGTTGTTACGTATGATTTATATATGGAGTATTGGCGACATGTAACTAACTTGCAGAAATATGCCACCAAAGTCGATTGGGAGGTTGAAATATACGGGTATGCTGGTGACCGTATTAAACATAACATCCAAGAACCTGATGAACATGTACCCATTATGCCTCAACAACATTGTCATACGTAAGTATACATCAAACCTTATTTTTTTGAGTATATAAAAATGCGTGAGAATGTGATTTATTTATTTTCATAACAGGTCGAAGCTTATGGTTTGGTTCAACAATATGTTGATTTTACGCAAGAGTTTCCTAAGTTTACGTTAAATGAAACGAATGAGAGGATGGAGTTTATCATAGAAAAAGATGAAGAAATACGGGGTCTACAAAATCACAACAACAATTTTGAGTTACAGCTTGCCCATTTTCGTACGCAACAACCACCCCTTGGGTTTGGTACTTTTTCTCAAACTATGCCACCACAAATGTGAAATACCATGGGTCAGGGATCATCATCAACAACGCAATCAGTTAATTACACATCGAGATCATCTTTGCCTCCTTTTATGCCACCGCGATCGGCGCCTGGGAATCAAGATACAAATGGGTAGTCTTTCATTTGCATTGTATTGTCATTCGAACAAACATTTATTATCTTTGGTTTATCTTTTATCTGATTGGAATTGTCATTTCAAAAGACTTTTCTTATCTTTGATTTATCTTTTATCTGATTGGAATTGTCATTTCAAAAGACTTTTCTTATCTTTGCTTTATCTTTTACCTGCTTTGTGTTGTCATCTCCAAAGATATTTTTAATCTTTGTTTTGTCTTTTATATCTGCTTTGTATTGTTATTTCAAAAAAGATATTTAATTTTTACTTTGTCTTTTTATCTGTTTGGTCTTGTCATCTCAACCGACACTTCTTATGTTTGATGCGTCTATTCACCACACTTTCCTCAACTCAGTTAATTTTTAAAATACCAAGATTGCGTAGTCATATCAACACTCAAAGACTTATCTTAATATGCCTATAAATTGAACACTCGATTCTCCAATTATACAAACTTAAACTGCAAACATCAACCACCAATCGCATACTATGAGAATAACACTCACTATTATGTTTTTTGTTCTTCTATTTCCTCCTCCTCCTTCTTCTTTTTCTTCTTCTTCTTCATCTGGTGATAATGATAATAATAGTTTGTACCCATCATACGAATATTTAGTTGCATTGAGCCAAAATAACCAAGCAGTCACTTTGGGATTGATCGTTTCAAGTATGAACTTGCCTCATACTCGTATCCAAATACCAAGAGAACGTGAGGTCGGTGCAATACTTCTCTGGAAAGATTATTTTTGTAGAAACCCTACGTTTCCACCTAATGTATTTCGTAGAAGATTTAGAATGCAACGAGAATTATTCAACTGTATTTTGGGAGATGTCGTATCAGTAAATAATTATATTGCTCAAAAAAAATATGCTTATGGCATTCCTGGATTAACCCCTCATCAGAAAGTTACAGCAGCAATACGAATGTTAGCTTATGGATATGCGACAGATGCAATAGATGAGTACTTATGCATTGGAGAAACTACTGTTTTGGAAACAACTCGTAGGTTTGTAAGACGATTGTGCATTTGCATAAGAAAAAATATTTGCGCACACCAAATGAGTGTGATGTTAAACTATTGCTTAAGGAGAACAAGGATAGGGTATTTCCAGGTATGTTGGGTAGTGTAGATTGCATGCATTGGAAATGGGATAAATGCCCATCGGCGGAATCAGGGGCTTACACTGCGTACGAAGAAAGTGAAAGTATTGTGTTGGAGGCAGTAGTGTCATATGATCTCTGGTTTTGGTATGCATTTTTTGGTATGCCTGGTTCAAACAGTGATATTAATGTGATGAACCGTTCTTATATTTTTAAAAAGCTTATCAATGGGAAAACACCACCAGTGAACTTTTTGGTAAACGTACATCCATATGATATGGGATATTATCTTGGTGATGGCATATACCCAGAGATTGCTACTATTGTGATGTCTATTAAACATCCAGATTCCGAGAAAAAACTGAAATTTTCAGCAATGCAAGAGGTTGTTGAAAAGATGTAGAGCGAGGCTTTGGTGTACTGCAAAATCAATTTTCCATCGTCAATCAACCTGCAAGAATGTGGAATCCAGACGTACTTGCATATATCATAAAAATTATTATCATTTTACATAATATGATAGTGGAGGATGAACGTTTACCCAGTGATTGGCCACATGAATATGATCAACGCCGCAACCATGTACCGGTAAATATTTCGAGACAACATAGTGCTGAACTTTCGAGAATGAGAGTTGAGCAACGCCGACGTGCAATTCACAACAAAGATACGCATATTCGTTTGCGAAATGACTTGATATAACACTTATGGTCAGATTTTGGTGACGAATAACATTTTCGAAACCATGCGGATAGGTTTTGTGAGTATATCTCTTGTAAACCCGCACGAAACACCACTCGTCCGCTAGGGGCACCTAGGGGTTTAAAGGCTTGCTGCACATGCTAAGTGCAGCCGTGATGCCTGCAAAAGTGAGTTTAGGTTTACTTTTTAGCTCTTGTATTATCTATATGATTACTACTTTGTAATGAATAAATCAACGGAAGTATTATAATTAACCAATATCACTTATTCATAACAACAATATATCAGTAGATGTCAAGATATCTCATTTTCGCAGGAGTCACGGTTGCACTTAGCACGTGCAACAATCCTTTAAACCATTAGGTGGCCCCAATGGACAAGTTATGTCTCGTGAGGGTTTACAAAGATATATACCCACAAAACCTATAAACAAACCTTCAACGAGTGGTACGACGCCTTGGATGACGATCTAAACATCTTCGAAGAACAATCAACACAAAAGGGTTGTATTTTTCCATCACCCTTAGGATCTCGAAAGGACGTTGGTACCTGAAATCTGAACTTTTCCATCTTCTCCATTCCTCCAGAGATCTCGCAACAACTTCTTCATCAGTTTCATTCCTAATTCTTCTTTCATTCACCTTAGCGGTTAAAGTTGAAAATTGTAGTACTGCCCTACCTATTTCCTGAAATAAAAAAAAAAGGCCTGCTCTGTTCCGGTTATTGGGGTTACCAGTTTCATTATAGAAATTAGCATGGATATGTTCTAACCATTCCATGCTCATTGAACCATTCATCCGACGTTCATGACCCCTTGCTGGATAATATAATACCAAGTTTCGACAAAGAGATAAATCTTCCTCTATGGTAAAATTATCAGCATTGATACTAAAATTTTGGTAAGCCATAATTCTGAAACGGAGAGATAAAAATAATCTTTGAATTAGGTTATTTGAAATGTGGAAGATGTGGTTTACAAATGGGAACGAATGGGTATATATAGGGCCTTTTATGAATGGAAAATAAGTTTTGAATATTCAATAAAAGATTAAAGCATGATATTGAAAGAAGTGATGATTATGTTTTATTCCAGCCTAGTGGGTAATTAATAACAGTCTATTCAAAGGTATGCTAGAAAGACTGTGGACGTCTAATTATGAAAGGTGTTTGGTCCGCGTGCAACGACTAAAGCATGATATAGAAAGAAGTGACGAGTCTCTTATTTTCAAGACTGGTGGGTCTATAATAGAAGTCTATTCAGTGGAATCCAACGTTTGAATTATTTACTTTCTCAATCTGAAAAATTTAAACAATCTCACTTATCTATCCATGTAGGAGAAGAGTAGATACGCTAATATCTTGAGTGTGTAGTCTTTTATCATGTTGATATTAATACGAAAAAATGAGTGGTTGGTAGATATTTTTTATATGAATTACTTAATTATGCGAAATTTAAGTTTTCCTTAATTCAAAGAAAAGGTACATTAGAAGTTGATTAACATTTAAAATAACACTATTAATTCTAAACTAAACTGGAAATTTTAACCTCTTAATACAATTCTGGTAAATAAATATCTAAATCATAAAAGTAGAAACTAAAACTGCCAATCCATTAATAATCAAATCAGTTAAGGTTTCAGCTAATCCAAGAATGTTTTAAGCTTGATTTTTCCTTCTCTGCAAAATGTCTGCCTTTCTAAGTTCGATGTACTCTTTTGTTACGGCATCCAACCCGGAGACATCCATCATCATTATGCGAAATTCGTCATCTGCTTATTTCTTTGTGTCAAGTTTTTCTTTCCTAGCTTGTTTTGCTGCAAACTTTGCCGAATACTCAGCTAGTTTTGATGTAAACTTGGATTCTCTCCGCGCCATATTTATTTTTGTTTGTTCTCTACAATTGGTATTGAAGTTTTGTTGCTCTTTAATAATTATATCCATCATTTCATGTTGGCCACTGGATTTTGCTTTCCCTGTTTTTTTCAGTCGTTTCGCCTCTTTTTTTTCCCATATGATGGTTATATGTGTTAGGTATATCTCTTATTTCTTTATAGCCACTAGAATGGTATTGGCTTGTTTCCTGTATTTCTCGGTCTTCCTCGCCACTTTCAGAATCTTCTTCAGCTTGTGATGAATCGAAAACAGATGTCGATAGTCGTGAATATTTGATATTTTCTAACATAATTTCGTATCACTTCATGCTTAAATATTTTGCCACCATTAGCTTCCTTGAAAAGCTTCCTTACTTCTTCAATCTGTTATTGTTTTAAAAAAAAGTTTAGTGCACGATATACAATTCAAAACAATAATATACGAGATAAAAATTAAACGGGTACTTACCTTTGTTTCGGGGGCCCATCCAGTATGGTGTTCACGTTCCACTTCCGTCTCTTTTACAGAGTAAAGCGTCACATCTTTACTTATTCCCTGAAATCGTTTCTGAATGGAGGTCCAAATGTGCTCCGGCATTGTAGGTATGACTTCTTTCAACCCACGTAAGATGCGAGACCATAATTTTTCTTCTGATTGATCGGAACCAACACTACAATCTTGAGATATTGATAAATGAATTCTACACATCGTTGTATCTTCAAATGTAGAAAAATATGGACCTCGTGGTTTTAGTGCCATAATTCTAACTGATTTGAAAGACAAATATATGAAACTAGTGAATTTTTCTCGTATACAAATGAAATGGGTTAGTAGTATATGAAATACCCAATCAACCAATTTATTTATATAGGTATACCAAAAGATAGTCGTTGTAACAGTAAGAAATCAATTAATCAACGGTAAGAAATCAAGAAATCAAAGGTAAGAAATCTCAACAACTCTCAACGGTTATTTCAATAGAAGAGGCGCTCGTATACACCACCGCCCCACACAGGCGTAAGTTTATATAACGCTTACAAACAGACGTTACCTTAGACACACGCCCACAACAAGCGTTACCTTAGACACACGCCCACAACAAGCGTTACCTTAGCCACACGCCCAAGACAAGCGTCCATTTGGTTAACACCTGAATACCAAGCGTTTTGTTGGGTGAACGCCCCGTTGGACGTGCTCTTGGGTGAACGCTTCATCAGGCGGCATTCTAGTTAACGCCTGGATCAATGAGATGGAGAGGTAGCGTCACGCCTGGAACGAGACGCACGACTAACTTCACGCTCCACTATATTCTGGTTTGGTCCAGTCCTTGGATCAAAATTGATCCGAAACAGTAAAAAAAGTGGACCAAAACCCAAATTTGGTCTCCCCACTGTGATTGATTTTGGCGGACCAAAGACCAAATTTAGGTCTGGTCCATGATTTGGTTGTCCCACTGTGGATGCTCTTAGTGGCTTGATGTGGACTAACTAGATAGTGGGTTAAATGGGAAAGGAGTATAAAGTCGGGTATATATAAGAATTAAAAGAAGTGGGGTTGATGTCTTGGATATTTCACATCACGTGAGATGAGAAGAGGGACATGGCTTGGTCTTTTGTTTTTGGTAAATGACGTGGCTAGGTTGAAAGAAGTGGTCGGTGGAGTATATAAGTATAAAAGAAAAGAAGAAAAGTAAAAAGAGAGGGGATTGATTGGAGTCGGAGGCGCTGGTTCTGAGGCGGAAAAAGACAGAGAAGCAAAGGTCCAACGGGGAGGATATTCGATTACGATGACGCATCAGTGTTTGGTTTAATTTTCTATCTTTTCTCTTAATTTATTTTTATAGGTTCTGAGAAATTCATAGTCATTCTCACTGATTTTTGTAGCTAGGGTTTTATGTTGACACCACTTGGAGTGTTATGTCAATTGAATTAAATTATTTGGCAATAGACTATTATGATTTGAATAAATTGATTCTTGAATACTATTTACTGATTTAATGATGAAATTAGTTTTTGCTTCACCGGTTCTGTACACTACAGTAACCTATACGCACAATTAATAGGATTGCAAACATATTTTTCTACTTATTTGATATTCCATGCTTGGGTTTAATTCCTTTGACGGGGTATGCTTAGAATAGCCGAGTACTATTTGTGAACCTATATTTAGTTTTGTATAATTTTCTCGCTAATGTAATTTGATGATGCATGCTTGGGTTTAGTCTTTTGATGTGTCATGCTTAGGGTGTCCCAGTGATATTTGCCACTCTATACATATAATAGGTGATGTCGATAAAACGAACAATAAACAAATATTTAGGAGTTATGTTTCATTTCAGTAATTGAATATAAATAGTGGTGGATACTACAAACCTTGGTTACCGACTCTCTCAGTGTATTTACTTTAATAGTTTATATTTTTCTATTTTTTATTAGTTTTTATTCCAAAAATCCAAAACCATCATTTAATTCTGGTTAGTTTATTAAAGATATTGGTTGCAGTATTTTCCTCGCCCTCTGTGGGTTCGACCCGTATTTGTCGCTTCTACATTGTAGACGTTGTGTGATTGTGGTTATTATAAATAGGGTTCTCCCAAATCGTATCAATTTTTGGCGCCGCTGCCGGGGAGTGGTTGTGAAGTATTGTAATTAGTATTTTTGATTTTCTAATCGTAGTTTAGGTTTTTATTTTTATTTATTTTTGTATATACTTTTATTTTTCTTTTAGGATTTTTTGTTCTATTTGACTTGCTTTGTGTATTAGAATTTTATTTCAGGTACCTTTTTGAGGATGATGACTCCTTCTCAGGAGACGTCATCTGAGATGACGATTAGGGAGTATATGTATGGACCACGTTATAAGTAAATTTGTGCTTATAATCGTATCAGGTATGTAACTTGGCATCCACGTCATTTCGATATGGGTGGTTATTCAGCTGAGTATCAACCCCAGTACCATGAGGTTGATTTTGCACATATGGTAAGTCAACAATCACATCAAACGATATATGAGGAGTATTATAAACATAGATCGTATGGTTAAGATCAAATATTGAGAGTTCTTGAATGCCAGAGGTTATATGCTAATGATGATCAGTTTTGTAGTGACCCCTCTGTTCCAGGCAGAATATATAGATGATTGTGTGGATGATTTACCTAATTCCATAAATGAATCTATCTCACAAGATCATTCACCCGACTTAGAAGTTGTTTATAGAATTCTAGACTTCCAAAAGTTATCTAGTTTAGGGTTAGAATTGTGTGCTTTTAAAGTTTTGTTGGATTACTTTGCATCCAAGTTCCCAGAGGACTTGTATGTTCCTGACACCGTGCATGAACCAATTGATTACTTCCCCAATCCTAATATTATCTCCATATTATGTACTTTAAGCACATCCTTGTGCAGTAAAAATTAGGTTTGGGGGGTAATTCTTTGTTTTTGATAGTGTCGTCTCCACGTTGTCATGACATAAGTGTGAAGCTGTCATTTTTAAATATTGCATTTTAGGTTGATCCCTAAATTTTCAGGTTGTTACTTTATGGGATCTTTTTTATACATTCCAGTTGGTAGATTCTTATTTTATATTTTCTTTAGACTCTTTTGTTTTTGTTTATATTTTTATTTTATTCTCAGTATCCTTTGTTATTACTATCATTTGATGTGTGTCACAGAGAATATTGCTTTTCCTGCGTCAATCAGGTGAAACGTTATGACGTACCAGAAAATTTACCCTTCTAACGGATTGGTTTTTAACCCATTAGTAAGGCTAAATCCATGGTACATCACTCAAAAGCTAAATAAAAATGTATAAATCCAACAAAATCAAAGAGAAATCCTTTCTTCATTGTTTTTTTAAATACAGGACATCATAGAATTAAAACCTTGCATACACCATTTTATTCTAATTTATTATTTTTAAAATATAAATTCTAGACATCTTGATATGATACCAATATGATTGTAATGAGGATGAAAAGTGGTACTCGTACGTATCTCCACAATCATAGCCTTTCGGAAGATCTAGCAATACTTGGATGTGAACAACAGGTCTCGCTCTAAACAATTTATGAAATAATTCATTCCTCGGCTAATTGTGTATAAAAAGAAAACTTATAATTCTAATAGAGTGTACAAAACTAGCAACCAAAAACAAAACACGAAGAAGGTTAGCAGTACAATAAGATTAAAGAAAACTAAACGGAAAGCCGGTTGGTGAGCTCCATTTATTCAGCATAAATTTTATGATCATTGTAAAACGTGTTTATATCAATAACTAGACTACATTAATAGGACTCCCACAAATCCTAAGATTAATTAAATGCACCATAAAATTTAAATTTTCAAACAGTAGCCCAGAGTTAAGGTTATCAACGTGAAAGGGCATAAAACACATTAACTCGGTACATATAAAGCTAGGTAAAAATTGAAGAAATGATACGAGTCTCGTTTAACCCGAACAAAGATCTATAAGAACCTTTTTTTTTTTTCATAAACCGATGTGTTTAAGTGGAAGCAAAAACTTGGCATTGAATCAAATGAATATCGTTTTCAAATTACAAAGGGTATCTAAAAGGCAATCATTAAACGAGTTGAAGTACAAGATTTATATATCAAAAGGGGAGGTGACAGTGTCTAGTTACAACGAAGAAGTTGTAAAACCAAAGAAGTTCATTTTCTTTTTACTACAAATAAATAATACAAACAAGGGATTGCATGTTTAATAAGTTTCTAGAGTTGACTACAAGGTAGTTAACTAAGAAAAAGGGGAAGAGTGTAACTGTCACCTTGGTTTTTCAATCACGGACAAAGGGTTTATGAAGAATGAATTTTAATCAAAAGAGGAACTCAACTCCACTCATTATTTAAAATTTAGGCCAAAATTAATCAGAACTAAGATTGGGCATTCTTTGAACCACAATTTGTCGAACAACTCAAAAATCATGTGCAAATTGGATGAACATCTTTCAAAATAAAAATAAAATACAGAAAACAATAAGAGCATAAGTTAACAAGAAGAGACCAAGTATACACAATTAAATCAAAGTGAAGATATATGGCAATATGGATGTGAAAGTAATTATTCCGGGGAAATAGAATTCCTCTTTTCAAAACAATTAGTTAGGCTCGTATCATTAAAGATTAATAGTTTTTTTATAGTTATTTATATATATATATAGAACTAACAAAGTTCATGACAGTTTCCTTAAAATTTCAGCTAATCCCCCTTTGGCAATATTGGAAAATCAAGAACAATTTCGAAGTTTCATAATCTAAATCTTCAATTTTCCAATCTTACCGGGACTTACAATATCAATCAATTATCAACGCAAAATTCATGGAGAAAGTTGATCAAAAAATGATCTAGGGAAGGCATAGACAACAACACTTCGGCTACGTTTTCCAAATAGGTAAGAAAATTCCAGCAACCCTTTAAACAAACGGTATTATGGACAAAGCAACAAAAAACTTATTTCTTACTTAACTAAAAAATTAAAAATGTAGATTATCAAAAGATTCCATTAAAAATTTCATGGTCTAAAACAGTTAGCACAAAAATGAAACTCAAACCATATCGAGTTTTGTCTCCTTGATTACTTGCATAACATCCGACTCCTTCTCAAAGCCAATCAACCACTTCTATACTTCGGAAGAAGTTCTATGTATCACTAAATGTTCTGTCATTTCCTATAACTTTTTTGAATTTCTTCAGGTCTACGTACAACAGTACTCGACTAGCCTATGGTTTCTATGATGGCATCGAGATAGTCTTCACCAAACTCAAGTGTTTTCCTATTATTTTTAAGACCTTCTGCTCTCTTGCTGAGATCCCTTCTTCATAATTTCAGAGCTTGAGATGATAAATTTCGCATATACGATATCTTCAAAATAAAATAGGCGTTAGATTCATAATTGGTTAGTAATATACATTACTAACACACACAATGATATGTATATCACAGTACCTATATAGTTTACCCCAAAACCCAATGACTCGTTAAAACAACTTGAGCTTCATAATAATTCAATAACACAATTGAGAAAAAGAAATCAAATACAAACCTTAAATACAAAAATAAGAGTAATAACACAATTGGAAGGAAAAAAATCAGATTCAACTCATCCATATGAGTAACAATTTAGTAGTATTCATCTAAAAACATTACAGTAGTGCAAGAAAGGGTACAAACTCAACATGACACTCTAAATGAGCCAAAGTATAAAATTACAAGTAAATCTTTCGAAAACTAATCAATATAGTAGACAAGAAACAAACACATCAATATAGTAGACAAGAAACAAGCACAATCCCGATAAATCAGAACATGTGCTCTGATACCAACTGTGACGGACCAGAAAGTTTACCCTTCTAATGGGTTGGTTTTTAACCCATTAGTAAGGCTAAATCCCCGGTACATCACTATAAAGCTAAATAAAAATATATAAATCCAACAAAATCAAAGAGAAATCCTTTCTATAAAGCTAAATAAAAATGTATAAATCCAACAAAATCAAAGAGAAATCCTTTCTTCGTTTTTTTAAATACAGGACATCATAGAATTAAAACCTTGCGTACACCATTTTATTTTAATTTATTAATTTTAAAAATATAAATTCTAAACATCTTGACATAATACCAGTATGGTCGTAATGCAATAAACAAAACAAGAATTTTAAGGACAATAAATTTTAGACTTAAGTTACAAAGTTGACAAAGGACTAAAGCTTTCTAACATTTTTCAGTTGAACTAATATAATGCCCATAAGAAATATTGAGGCTAAAAGATTGTAAGGAATCAAAACAATGTGAATATCAACTTAGCCTGCACTATTTTTGACGAATAATCTCACCTGCTGGTTGTAATCTAAGGAAAACAATTTAAGGTACTCATCAAAAATCAAAACGTCACCAGCCCATTTTCTTATGTGAGGGTTGGCTCAGCTTTAAGAATAAAAACTAAAGAAGCATTCAGGTTACTAAAACTACAATAGTGACAGCTGCACTTTTTCAATCCAAATCTAGTGGAACTAATTTGGTTAAGTCAAATAGTTCTAAGCGTACAACAAGCAACTAACAACATACACTCTATTCTTACATCAGTTGAAAAGATAATTAAATGCACATGGGAAGAAAACCAGGACTTAGTAAATAATAATGGAGGTCCAAAAGATGGTAATTATATACAATGTGAAATACAGTACATTGAAATTAGTCGTCAAAGAAGTTTCAAAAAAGTACAGTACAGACACACCCAAAAATCAGACCTTTCAGTCTCGGCATAATCAAGTTTCCACTTATAAACCATACACAAACTTTGAAAATGTCTTAGTATATATGCATGCAGCCAAAACATGAAATAAAAGAGTAGAAAAACATGATTCAATAACTACACATACAACCCCATAACAGCCCCGTGATATACACACCATAGACGACAAAAATTCTAACACTTGAAGCTTCCAAAGTATGCCTTAAGCTCAGCCTAGCTTACTAATCCGAGTTCCTTTCGTACACTGTGGGAAGAAAACAAAGAAAAGGGGTGAATGAATGCCCAGTAGGAGTTATAACAACAAAAATATAGTGTCTGTGTGAAACATAAATGATTGGACAAGAGCAACAACAAAAAATAATATGAAGAAAATAAGCCTTACACAAATAAATTGATCACAACGATTTACAGCTGCAAATAAAGATAAGTTACTCTACTAGTTCTATGGCTAGTGTCATTGTCAGAGTAGTCAGATACTAGCTACTGTTACAGCTAACGGTCTTCCGGGTAGCCATCCGTAGATGTGAGCCACTTAAGGCCTGACAGTCCTAAAAAAGAGTGCTCTAGCTTCTTATTTAGAAAAAATCATAAGAAGGAAACATTCATCATATATAATCCAACAATCACGACATTCATAAGTGAAAGTAAGGCTTATAATTACTGAAATACTCATAAAAATCATCTCATATAGACCTGCCAAAATGCATCCACATTTAATAACAAACATAGGGAGTATTAACCATAACAAAACATGAAGAGAATGAATCAACTATACTGTCAGCATATTTTTTTTCAAGTGAGTTGCAAACGGGACTATAAGAAATCAACTAGTGATGTAAAGAAAATACTGATTGGAAAATTTAAATCACATGGTGAGAGGGAGATAACACAAAATAAGAGTAAAGATTTCATCTCATAAAGAACTCATAGTATTAAACTAGCTTTTCACGAACAAAAAATGATTTCCATTCATAAATTCGATATAATGCTGAGATATATCAAGTTGAAAGAAAAAATAGCGGAAATGCAAACTATAAGAAGACAATATGAATACAAAAGGGATCTAATCTCATGTTAGCCAAACACCTTTTGATTTTGAATAAAGTACAACAATGATTTCTTTCAAACCAAAGCTTACTGTGACAGTGAAGAATCAAGTTGGTGTTATAAACAAGACCATTGGTTAGAACGTTTAGGTTGTGGGAAAGTGAGTGAAAATAAAATAAAGAAACTCTATAAAAGAAATCCAACCATTTCCTGGTTACCAATGGAATTTCAATTACATAACTCTTTGAATCATTTTAGCAAACAAGTAGGAGGCTAATTTGAAGGAATTTAGATTTATGATCGGAAACAAAACTTGGATGTCTGAAAAACCTTTTTAAAATTCTCAAAAACATTTACTTGATTCGAAATCACATGCAATTTAATATGTGAGTATTAGACACAAATCACATGCAATTTAATATGTGAGAATTAGACACAAAAATTCCCGATTTGAAACCAAATTCTTTTTGCAAAATCGTTAAAAATATAGTACTTTGGAGGAAGTTTATGAGCAAAGTCTATCAAATTCATGTTTAAGAAAATATCCGAAATAATCAAAATATTGATTTAAAAGAGAGATAACAATTAAAAAGGTAATCGAAGTAGAAACCAATTGGAAAGTTAGGAGATAAACCCCTACCTTTGTAGAAGATAAATTCAGCCGAAAATGGTATGTGGGCTTAGCCCACATAGCTCGAATTTGTATTTGAAGCCAAAACCATTCCTTTGCTATAAATTGCTTTGAGTGGTAAATAATGATAAAAGAGTGAAGAAGAAATTGTGGTCGAACAACCGATAAACAAAAGGATTTTCTTTTGTCTTTAAATCGAGATGGAAACGAGAGAAAAATGTAAAAATGTCTCTAACTAGTAGGGCTGCATAATGGGCGGGCGGGTTGGTTTTAGGGTAAAACCAACTACCAACTCGTCTAAAGGCGGGTTTTGATATTTAAAACCGTATACCAACCCGTCCACAGGCGGGTCGGACGGATTCAGTTTATTTTATGGGTTAATTAGTGGCAGATAGGAAAAAACTGGCAACAAAAAACACTAAAAACAAAAACAAAAAAAAAACAGGGAAGAAAAGGCAGATAGAGATTGAGTTGATGAATCACCCATTAAGCCTCCTAAGAAACAACAAAAAACACCAAACATCGTCAAAATACAATAACAAATACAATTATACAAGGGATATACACTAGCCACAAAAATAAGGATTAATTTATTTTCTTTGCTTTCTTATCATTTGTATGGAGTTCAATCTATATCGTTATCTTAGAAGTTCATGTGGCAATTATAGAACTTGAAATGGTAAGATTTCTAAATGATTTCTGAAATTTCAGTTTGGAATAGTTTGTCTTTGGAAATTTGTGTAGGCTTCGTTACACAATGAAAATGAGTGATTTTTTGCTCATTTGAAACTAGAAAGAATAAGCTAACACAATAAAATTGTAAGAAAATACAGTAAGGTTTATAGCTATGTTAAAAAGACTCATCAAAAACAGAACAGGAATCCCGTATTCAGAAAAGCAGTTTCGGCAGTTTGAAATCAAAAATTCGTACAAAAATCATTTCTCAATGGAATTCAGAAATTTTAGTCTTGTTTGAAAGCTGAGAGAATCCTCTTTGACATAAAAATAATATGGAAGGGTATTGAAGTACATGTCAGTGTGAAAAAATCTTGACAAAACAGTACATCAACACAGGTTCAGAATAAACGGGTCAAACGGGCGGGTTCGGGCGGGTGCTACACTAAACCCGTAAAAACCGACCCGTGGTGACCGTGTTTTGAATTTTTTAAAACCGTATACCAACCCGTAGCGGGTCGGTTCGGTTTTAAAACCCGTGGTTTTTTCGGATTCGGGCGGATGCGGTTTTTCGGGTCGGTTCCTGTGCAGCCCTACTAACTAGTTTTTCTTGTCCAAGCACGTGGCAAGCATGCTCACATCTTGTACCCTCTACTAAATATATACCTTATTGCTACTAAGAGCTAACCTATTTTAATTAAAACACCTATGCTAGGTTCAAGGCACTCTCCACGATTATAAGCATCCGATACTAGGATCGCACGTGCACACTGCATAATTCTACCTGAAAGGTTGGGCTCGAGCTCAAAGCCCAGATGAAAATTTTACGGGTGTCACAAACGTTCTAATCCCTTTTCTTTGAACCATATCTGTCTCTCTTATTTATATTTATTGCATGTCATTTTAGGTTGCACAATTTGAAACATTGAGGACAATCTTAAATTTAGGTTTGGGGGTAGAGCTTCTAAAAATTGATGACAATAAGAAACTCCAAAATTTAGAAATTTGTGAACTATTCAGGATGACACTAACCATTCTAGGTAGATGAAAACATAGCTCTTATTTACATGAATTTGCTTGGCCAGTTAAATGGTCTATTCATATCCCAATGCCTAACTTAGGTGTTAGTAATAACATGATAATCATTGAACAAGCATATTTCAAAATCATCATAACCATATCATTTTTATTTTTATTTTGCAGTTTTGTGTTTCTTTAAGTGATTTGGCGGGGCCCTAGTATTGCATGCCTTGTTGTCGCCGTCAGGATGAAGTAGATTGTTTGAGATCAAGCCTCACTATTGTATTTAAACCATTGTTCAGAGAAAAAAAAAGAAAAAAAAAAATATATATATATGTATGTTAAATAGTCGATCACTGGGGCCCTTTTATACATCG
Organism: Papaver californicum; assembly: GCA_023531435.1. Taxonomy (NCBI): domain Eukaryota; kingdom Viridiplantae; phylum Streptophyta; class Magnoliopsida; order Ranunculales; family Papaveraceae; genus Papaver; species Papaver californicum. The sequence continues at coordinate 5,398,306 of JAJJMC010002939.1, forward strand.
GCTGGGAGCGTATCTCAATTCATTAGGAATCATCCTGGCACTGACATTCATACATATACTATGGGAAACACCGTTCACCTTAGTCAACATATGCACCCTTCATTACTTTTGTATCCATTTTCTAATCTATCCATGTGATTGAATTTGATTGATTTTGAGCAATGTGAATGTTGACAACTTTTATCCAGTTTTTGATGTTCAATGATTATTTGAGTAGAATTTTGCATTCTTATATGAATTTTAGTACGTTGAGTGCAAAGTCATGTACATCAATTGGACTCATACATGGTAATGATTCTTATAGCCTCATAATTTAGTAGGATAACTAAATAGCATGTTTAGTGTCTATCCTCAATCGTTCACAAGCAGCTAGAAGTTGGAGTATAGGTTTTGTGGGTATACCTCTTGTAAACCCTCACGAGACAAAATTTATCCGCTAAGGCCACTTAGGGGTTTAAAGGCTTGTTACACATGCTAAGTATTGTCACGATTCTTGTGAAAGTGAGTTAGGATTTTTATTTCATTTTTAGTTTAGTTTTTATTTTTAGTTTTACTCGAGGACTTACAAAATATAGGTTTGGGGGTATTTGATAAACGTATTATTCATACATTTTTCCACCTTATTTATAATTGTTGGAACTTATTCTTATATTAATTTTATTTATTTATAGGTTGTACGTTAAATCCCGGAGCTACAAGAAAAACATGGCTAATTGGGCATTTATCAGAAGCAACTAATACAATACATATGGGTAATCTTAAATTACCATGATAATGACGTTGACCATCATTCAAAAAGTAAAGAGAAAAACAGACGAGGTTTCTCTTTGGAAGTGTGGAAAGTATATGTCGCAAGAGGTGTAAGGTGGTAGAAAAGATAGTTGGTTGTTGGGTCTGCTTGGTACTGAAAAACGAGTGATAATTGACACGGATCTGATCTCTTTTGGAGTTGGCGTGAGAAGAGAAGGTTTGAATGGCACATGAGCATAAAAAGGAAGTAAAGTAGGTGGAGGATGTGGTGTGTTTAGGGCTGTACACGGTAATGGTTTTCCAAGAAAACCCGCCAAAACCGAACCGAATTGGCCAAAACCGAAGCGAACCGTTTACTAATGGAACGATTATGGAAAAAAAGTGTGGAAACCGGTAGTCACGGTTTCGGTTTTGGTTTGGCCAAAAACAGAACCGTTATACCATGAAAAATCGATTATTTAGAACCGTTGATCTAGATTTTGATAGATCTAATCTAGAGCGTTCAATACCTTGATATATAAGCCCACCCTAACTTTCGAAACCTAATTCTCTTCTGTTTTTTTTTAGCAGCAGCCTCTCCGCCTCCGGTTAGGGCTCTATGTTCTCTTCTTCGGTTCTTCTCCCTCTCGTTCACCATCACAGCCACCACCTTCTCGTTCACCATCACAACCACCACCTTCTCGTTTTTCTTCTTCATCCTCTGATGTAAAAGTAATTATTAGCTTAAGTTTATATCAATCTTAAGGTATTTTCATTTCTCTTATTATCAATCCTGATACTGTCATTTTTGATGACTTCCAAAGGTATTTTCATTTCTCTTATTATCAATCTTTATCTGATTAGCTGTAAAAATGATTGAATTAATCAAATTAGTTGTAATTAATTTTTAATTAATGATCTGAGTTTTGTTTATAGGTTTTCACCAACTATTGCCATTGTTAGTTCTTCATTGCTTCTAGGTATTTCTAGTCTTCCAGATACCATATTTAGGGTAAGTCTTTTGTACATGTAATTAATTTAAATTTAATTAAAACATAATGATTTCGGGAATGTATTATTTATGATATGGTTTTTATGTGGTGTAGAATGCTATTGAGGCTGCTCTTGCAGATTCAGAGTGTTATGAAGTAGAGAATTCCGATACTCGCCCTTCCTGTTTCCTTAACAAGTTTTTTCTTATTTGAATTAAATTGATTTTGATTCAGTTAAAATTCACTCTTAAATGGAAATTGAGAATTGTTATTGATTTTCATTTACATGTACTTAATAGTGGTCATTATTTTGTGAACCTTGCTCTTTCTGATTTTGATTCAGTTAAAACTGTAGGATGGCCCCATATTTTGTTAAGTCTGGTTGTTGTGTTGCCTGAAACATAGTTCCCATGTTTACCCTAAGATCTGTAACCTCTTAAGTATTTGGTTAATTGGGTAAGCAGGAACAATACTAATATGGGATGTAATAGAGCATGCAAAAGCATTACAAGTTGGTTTTACTTTAATTCACTCAATTGTTTTAAGTTATTATACTAGTCGGTCTTGCATTTTTTAAATCGGGAAATTTGTCTTGAGCTTCCTTGAATGGATGCTCTGTTGCATGCACCTTATAGTTTGGTATACGGTTTTCAAGTCTGACGACAGTGAAGCACAGTTCTATCTGGTACCTTTTTCTTTCAGATATTTATGTAACTTTATTTATTTGGTGTCTGTGATCGTAGGTCTATGTATCGCTGCAGTTCTGTTTTATACTTATATAAGTAAGAGATTTAAGGTTGTTTAGTTAACCTCTTCCGCATGTGTAGTTTCACATCATTGGTTGGGTGATTTGAGAATTTCCCCCATTTCCTGTCATACTATTGGAATCTAGTGTTTTTATCAATTAAATTTTTTTCCTTTTTTGGCAGGACTTCTGGTTTCAGAAGTCGAGGTGGTCAAGTGAGCAAGATGTTAGAGATATCAGGCTTGGGAATTTATTGTAGCACATCTGAGGGGCCTTCGAATTCAACGAGTATTGAAGATACTGGTGATTACCAATTGTTCACTGATGCAAGAGTGGGAAGTGATACAAATGATTATATTGTGGCTCCATTTGATGTTGCTGTATCTTTTGTGGTACGCAAGTTTGGTTGAGACTCATATGATTTTCATTTCTAGATACTAGATAAGCCGTTTTTAGGTAATCATTATGCCAGTTATGTTGCCTCCGTTTGTTATTGGTTTTTAATTGTACTGATTAATGCATTGAACTGAATAATGCATTGAACTGATTTTTAATTGAACTGATTTTTAATTGAACTGTGCAGACTTTCCTCAATGCTCAAGTATAGTTCAAGCGAAGGAGAGGTTTCAACTTTCAAGTAGTACATGCTAGGCTGCTACAGAGATGGAAGACCAAGATTCTCAATCAACTCCAGTTACAGTAAGATTTAGATTCAATAATGTTGTAGCTTAGCCTGATTCGAGAATGTTGTAGCTTAGTTTGTCCAAAAGACAAATTGTTGTAGCTCTGTTTCAAGAGTGTTTGTTTATTTAGTGGGTTTATGTATCTGTTTATTTAGTTGACTATATATGATTTTTTTTTATTTTTTTATTTTAGTTTTCCAAACGGTTAACCGAAACCCGTTGGAAAAAAACGAAACCAAGACAAAACCGAACCGGCGGTAAACGGAACGATTATGGAAAAACAATTGAAAAACCGACCTTGCCGGTTTCGGTTTTGGTTTGGCACAAAACCGGACCGAAACCGGCCATGAACAGCCCTGTGTGTTAGTAGGAATAAGTAAACATAAGACAAAAAGTCTGTGAGTTAGTGGCTTGTTGTGGACTAACTAGCTAGTGGGCTAAATGGGAAAGCAGTATAAAGTCTGGTGCATAGAAAAATTAAAATAAGTGGGATTGACGTCTTGGAGATTGGACAACACGTGAGATGAGAATAGGGAAGTGGCTTGGTCTTTTATTTTTGGTAGATAACGTGGATAGGTTGGAAGAATTGTTCGGTAGAGTATATAGGTATAAAAGAAAAGAAGAAAATGAAAAAGAGGGGGGATTGATTGGAGTCGGGAGGCGTTGGTTATGAGACGGAAAAAGACAGAGAAACAGAGATCCAACGGGGGATATAAAAGAAAAAGATATTCAATTATGGTGACGCGTCGGTGTTTGGTTTAATTTTCTATCTTTGCTTTTAATTTATTTTTATGAGTTTTGAGAAATCCATATCCATGTCTCATTAATTTTTGTATCTAGGGTTTTATATTGTAACCACTTGGAGTATTAGGTCAGTTGAATTAAATTATTTGGCTATAGACTATTATGATTTGAATAAATTGATTCTTGAATATTATATATTGATTTAATGATGAAATTAGTTGTTGCTTCACCGGTTTTGTACAATACAATAACATATAAGCACAACTGATAGGACTGCAAACATATTTATCTACTTATTTGATATTTTGTGCTTGAGTTTAATTCCTTTGATGGGGTATGCTTAGAATAGCCGAGTACTATTTGTGAACCTATATTTAGTTTCATATAATTTCCTCGCTAATGTAATTTGATGGTGCATGCTTGGGTTTAGCCTTTTTATATGTCATGTTTAGGGTGTCCCAGTGATATTTGCGACTCTATACATATAATAGGTGATGTTGATAGAACGAACAATAAACAAATATTTAGGAGTTATGTTTCATTTAAGTAATTGAATATAAATAGTGGTGGATACTACAAACCTTGGTTACCGGCTCTCTCAGTGTTTTTACTTTAATAGTTTATATTGTTCTATTTGTTATTATTTTTTATTCCAAAAATCCAAAAACATCATTTAATTCTGGTTAGCTTATTAGTGGTATTGGTTGCAGTATTGTCCCCATTCACAATGGGTTTGACCCGTATTTGTCGCTTCTACAGTGTAGACGCCGTGCGATTGTGATTATTATATATAAGTTTGCAAAACCTTATCACTCATTGGAGTCCTCCACCATAAAAAAAGAAGAAAATTAACGAACAATATGTTTTGAAGGACTTGGAAGGGAACGAAACGGAATGACACTGGTATCACAAGTGCACCTTTGCTAGTTTTTACTAATCATAACAACTCTTTAACACTAATTGTAACCGACAAACCGGGGCCGTAAGCCCCGATTAAACTTAACGGCCCCAACCAACTTTAAAACTGAACTTACCTGGATGGCCATAGGCCAAGATAATACTTAGTCTATATTATAAAGACGAATGGTGTGTATGTATCTAGGGAAAAAGATGGTTAAAATCTGCCAGAACTTTGGAAGACAAATTTATGCCTTGGCCCAACTATATCTAACCATAACCTACTAATATGACGTTAATTTAATCTTAACCTAATTACATCGGGACCGTACATTGTAACTAACGCTAAAATTTGAAGAAACTTGCTTAATTTAATTTTAATCTAACCATCCTAAAAATGGAGGAAATTAAATTTCTTAACTTGACTTGATCTTAACCCATAAATCGGCCGTAGACCCCGATTAATCCAAAAAGTTTGACTAACCAGGCTATGCCTGACCGGGGTGATACATAGACTTGGACTATGAACTAGGGCTGCAAAAAAACCCGAAAAAAGGGTAAACCGGGCCAAACCGTACCACTAATAGACCGAACCGAGCTGAACCGAAAATCTAATGGTAATCAACGATTTTAGATTAAAGAAAACTGGTTGACCCCGGTTCGGTTTTGATTCACTCATACAACCGAACCGAACCGAACGATTCGGTTTAAATCGATTAATATATGCCGTTAGATATGAGTAAATACAAACCGTAGGATCTGAGTAAAAAAGTTACCTAACCTAATGTCTTTCTCCCTGGCTCCCTCATTTTCTATCTTCTTCGTTTTTTTCTCAGCGGCAGAGGAAGAGGCAAAGGAGAAAAAATCAGTGATTCAGTGAACCACATTCCATCACTCTAGCGTCCACAACGATCATCATCATCATCTTCGTCTTCTTTTTCTTCTTCTTCTTTCCTATCAAGTTTAACAAGTTTTAACTTCTAAGAACAATCACCACCACACCAATGGAACCCTAGAATTTAGAGCAGAAAAATGACTGAGTATTGTTAACTCAATAGGTACGGTGTATCGTTATCCCTATTGCTATTGTTCTTTGATTATGAATTTATGATATTATGTGTTAGAATGTTATAAATGTGAAAATTAGGGTTTTAAAACCGAACCGAACCAAACCGAATTTCTTAATGGTAATCATCGTTTTTCAAAATTGAAAAACGAGACTATTGGTTTCGATTATGGCTGAGTTAAAAACCGAACCCAACCGTACCATGTGCAACCCTATATGAACTAGCCAACTAACTAGGATATCAAACATGACACTTTGGTCCTGGGTTTGGGCTTTTCTAATGCAGAATGATAATGGGTTTGACTTTGACAGCTAGGGCTATCTATATCCTTCCAATTAGAAGTGCACACCATACTATTACCAAATTCATGTAGGTTTTTTCGTAATTATAAAAGTTTATATGGATCATGATTATTTATTTATATTTAATGATAGATAAAGACCTCCGAAAATAAAAAACAAGAAGAATACCAAAGAAAAGATCCATCCATCCATCCAGAAAAGGCGTTTGCGTTTCGGACCTCTGAGTTTTTATCACTCGTAGTCGTCTGTCTCCATATCTCTCTTTTAGGGCTTCTTCTCTTCCTTTCTCATTATCGCTCCCTCAACTGCGTATATTGTTCTTGTTTTTTTTGCCTCCGAACAAGAGATTTCTATACTTTTTAGATCCCTTACTGTAAGTATTACCAGTTTCGAAAACGAACCCTAACTTCTTAAGATCCGTGTTTTTCTAATAGATTCAATTTGTGTTCCGATGATAGTGATTTTGGCTGTGTCTGTTGTTAATCAAACAATGTTTTTTTATTCTTAAATTCGTAACATTATCCGAAACTACAGTTCGATAAAATTACCACTGACTTTTAGGGTTTCATAGTTTGTAGTGTGTGTTTGGTCTTTATTAGTGATTTTTCACTTGCGATTTGTTGTTTGGTTTCAGTTTATATTTTTAATTGTGTTTTTTTGCTCTGCTGGAATTGATTTCTTTTTGTTCTGTAGGTCAATCATGGGCGATGAAGGAGACAAGATATGTCCTCTCTGTACCGAAGAGATGGATTTAACTGATAAGCAATTGAAGCCTTGCAAATGTGGCTACGAGGTTGGATATAGATTTTCTGTGTGTTTGGATTAGATAATTGCAAACATTTTGGAGTAGTAGTTCTTATTTTTGTCTTGTTTCTTTAGATATGCGTTTGGTGTTGGCATAATGTAATGGACATGGCCGAGAAGGATGATATGGAGGGAAGATGTCCTGCATGTCGCACTCCCTATGACAAGGAAAAAATTGTAGAGAAGACAGTGAGATTTGAAAGGTGATTGTTTTATAGCATTAACACACACTATAGCAATCAATTTTTGGGTTAAATTGAGAATGCTCATGATGTGCTTACTTTGAGAATGCTCATGATGTGCTTACTTCCAAACAGGTCAATGGCTGAGAGCAATTCAGACAGAAGATTAAAGCCACAGAAGGGGAAGCCTAAATCATCTGATGGAAGGAAGAATCTTAGCAGTGTCCGAGTTATTCAGAGGAACCTGGTGTACATACTCGGGATTCCTTCTAGTTTAGCTGATGAGGATGTGCGTATCTCCTCCACATATGCTCTTGCTCTGACCCTCTCCACATCAATTTCTAAATGAGTGGTTCAGCTTAAATAGTCTTTTCCGCTACATCAGTATCTGCTTGAGTTATTGAGTGGGTTTTGGTGTTTCCAATCAGTTTGGTCTGGCATTTACATTGTTTTTAGTGTTATGACGTGTTTTTATGGTTCTGTGCAGCTTCTCCAGCACAAGGAGTATTTTGGTCAGTATGGAAAGGTTATGAAGGTTTCTATGTCTCGAAATGCTGGAGGGTCCATACAATATTCTGCAACCAACACTTGTAGTGTGTAAGTTCACTGGTTTTACATGCGATTTTCCTTCCTTTTTTTTGGGTCTTAAGTGCTGTTATGGCTATAATAAGCCACTATGAATTGTTAATCTATCTCCTTTTTGCTGTTCTCCCCCTTATGTGGTTTATTCCATTCTATAGTCGATTTTCGGGGAATTTACGTGTGTTTCATGCTCAAAATGTAATTTACACCCAGTTCTATTATTGGTGCTTGCAGATATATTACTTACTCAAAAGAAGAAGAGGCGGTCCGATGTATACAATCAGTGCATGGCTATGTCTTAGAAGATAAACCCCTAAAGTAAGCTCATGCACTATTTGTCATGTATTATGCATAACATAGCAGGATGTATCATCTTGACACCTGTTTGTTTTTTTCCTTTGCAGAGCGTGCTTTGGAACCACAAAATATTGTCATGCATGGTTAAGAAATACGGTATGGTGAAAGTCTTCTATAAATTGAGATCTTATCGTGTTTTTTTTCTTGGTAACAAAAAACAGCTTTACGCAGCAGAGCACTAATTGAAAGTTTCTCTTCGTTTTCCAGCCTTGTAACAATCCTGATTGCCTGTATTTGCATGAAGTTGGCACCCAAGAAGATAGTTTTACGAAAGATGAAATAATCTCAGCATATACCAGGTACAGTTGCATATGCTGAACATGTGGTGTTATCTAACTGTAGTTTATGACCAAGTCTCTCTGCTTTTTGTTTGTCTAATGTAACGTTTATGAAGTACCCAGTAGAAGAGAATTATGAGGCTATTTGAGGTGGGTATTAGTGTGTCTGGTAACATGATTTACACTCAGATGACCCTGTTTATCCTTAGTATCTAGTTTCCAGTCTTATAGCAATCAGCTATAGACCTATTGACTGCAATAAGGTACACTTGGGGATAAACAGCTATAGACCCGTTTATCCTTGGGGATTACAATAAGGTACACTCATGCAATCCCGCCCACAAGATGGTAGATGATCAAGTCTAGCAATTCCTTTCCCCTTGAAAGTGATACAGGATGCGGTCGAGCAAACATTTATTGTGGATCTAACTGTTATTATGAGACGTCCTTGTTTATTTGAGCTATTTTATAAATTTAAGTTACATGTAATGTGTATTCCTGTAGTCCGTCCGTTGTGTGAAAATGTGCATTCCATATCACTATGCTGTGGGATGTGTTGCAAGTACTCTTTTCCTTTGCAAGCTGTTTTGAAGTTCTATATTTTCCATTACATTTAATATTAATACTGGAAACCGTTTCAGTACTCTTAAACCTTCTTTTGATAAGAGTAGCGAATACGATTCTTGATAATGTCAGGAAACTTAGTTTGCTTCTCCTGATTTAATTTGTGAAGAGGGCCACCTTGAAATTTTTAGTGTTCAGTATAATCACAGTGCTCTGCAGGAATTTATGCCGTTTAAGGTATGTCTTAAGTAACTTTATTATATTAACCAATCTTCTATTTTTGTAGGAGTAGAGTTCAACAAATAACTGGAGCTACAAACAATTCTCTGCGGCGTTCTGGGAATGTGTTGCCTCCTCCAGCAGACGAGTTAATCAATATCAGTGCATCTACTTCAGAAAAGCCTATTCCTATAAGTGTCTCAAATGTATGAAAACAGAGATTATATTCTTTTTTTATCTGTTTCGTTTGTTCTTATATTTTTGTTCATGAGAAAGTGTGAGACTGGTTAAAGTTTGAATGTTTTGAGTATTGGATATATTTTTATGCAACATTTATTCTGATTACAACTTGGTTGTTACTGTAAACCAGAATTCTTTGAGTCTTGGTAAATCTTCGCCCCCCAGTGTGCCAATTGTGTCCCCTGGAAGATCCGTCTCTCTTCCAGCAGCAGCTTCATGGTATGATCCTCTCTTTAGATTATCTTTGTTTTGTTTTGAGATATATTGCTTCTGAAAGTTATGAATCCTTTCTCAGGGGATTGCGTGCTTCAAATGGACGTCCACCTAGTATATCGTCAGATGGTTCAACTGGGCTTACTAAACAAAACTCTGATGGGTGTGATGATTCGTTCCCTCCCATGGTTTCAAGCACAATTAAGACTTCTGTAGTGCATACTGATGTAGGAAAGAAACCTAGTGGCACAGAAAATAATCATACCGTATATTCTAACGGTAGATCCGGGTTCCTGGAAAATCGCAAACAAACTGTAGCTAGAGATAAAACTACAACTGATAAACCAGAGGAGGTTGCCCGAGATGCATTTCCTCCTCTTACAACCTGTCCACCTTTATCTGAGAGCAGGGATATAGGCGTTGCAAAGCCATTAAAAAGTTCTAAAGTACCTAATAAAAAAGCTAGTACTTCGGCTTCTGGCAAGGGTGTCAGTGTTGTTATCGATGAAGCAACTCAGAGTTTATGTTCTGGGATTTCTTCTATAGCCATTGGTAGCTACACCGGCACAGGAACTTTTAAACCTAATGGTCCAGTCTCTAATCACATTTCATCCGGTTTACCTGCTAATTCACTTGTTGTGAGTGAATTTGCCAGCTCATCTGATGATGTGTCTGTTTTAAAAGAACCGCCTAGTAGGGTTTCAGAGTCAAAAGGACAAGTACCATTAGTTCAAGGTAGTGATGCTCAAGAAGACGTGCAAGATGTGAATAGGCAAACTTTGAAGATTCCAGAAGTTGGTGGGCACTCAGTACATTTGCCTTACTCATCTGATCTTCTTCATGCTATAAATATTTCCAACGGGAATAGCTGGGAAGGTGATGGCAGTTTCCCTTTGAGCAATCATTTCAGTGTTGATAATACAACTGTGCGGACAGATGTCAGTGATGCTTCACTTCTATCTAGATCGAATGAGCTGTTATCATCCAATGGGTATTTTGAAAGCAAGGTCAGCAGTTCTTCTAACATGGGAAGGACTTTTGGTCATTCTAGACATCCATTAAATGTTGAACCTGTTGTTTACACAGGAAGTTGTAATGATAAAGGAGCTGTTGGTTACTCAGGAAGTTGTAATGATAAAGGAGCTGGTGCTCTGAAAAATAGTACTGTGGATATGGGCGAAAGTAGCATAATCTCAAATATTTTTTCAATGGACTCTGACGCATGGGATCTTTCATTGGCATTACCTCACAATCTTGCTCAATTGTTTGGTGAAAGTGAGCATGGCTCTCTCTCTGGTGCATTGAATGTAAAAAATAGCAATCAATCTAGGTTCTCATTTGCAAGACAAGATGACTTTGCAAACCAAGTACCTGGCTTGGAGCCTTCTTCAGTCAGCAATGGTTATATGGGCAACTACCCTACTTATCAGAGTTCCATGGCAAACGGAGACTTATACAGCGAAAAGCGTCAACCAGGTTTTTCATCCTACATTTTGGAGGAATCAGACATCTTTCCTGGTGGACAATCACTCACTTCACCAAGTAAGCTCTCTCGTGTACCCATTTGAAACCTGCTATATATTTCCTCCCGTTCATACTGTTAGCTAGTTATTAAAGAGGGATTGAAATTTAGCTGTCTAGTCGCCTTTGTGCTGTCTTATATCTTTTTTACTGTTAAGGTATTTTAGTTGTATTAACATTATGATTTGGTTCTTCGAAGAATGTCATTCAGAACCATGTGCATCATTTAGTGACCGTTACTGGTGCAGAGTGTTAGTGCCTTAAATCACATATGTATCCTTGCTCTTGTAATTCAAGATAGCTGTCGCTTCTTGCTGAATAACAAGTACTATCAACTTATGCCAAGTGTTGTACAAATCAGAAATGAGGTGTCCTTAAAAATATTCTAGTGGTCCATAATTGGTGTCCAAATTTTAAGAGAGCAATAATTCTTCTTCAATTGCTTTTCCTAAGATGGAGGATCCAAGAGTGTTGGTTTAGCTTTGTTTGGATGAGGAGCATTGATTGGGATATCTTACATTGTTTCATGTCTTCACCAACCAGTTCCCGTTTAAACGTTTTCTTACTGTAGTGGTATAAAATCTATAGATGGCAACACTTTGTAGTAGAAGGATGCATTCTCTATCACTTAATTTTGATTTCAGGTTAATGCACCTTGTCAATTGCATATCATAACTGTGAACCAATTATCCTCGTCTCATGTATGAAGTCCAAGATGACTAGTCTTTGCTTAGACATCTAGCATGGTTCCCGATGCCCTATTGAATGGGATATCCTTTGACTTTGGGCATCATGCACCTTGTCATTAGCATCTCCAAACTGTGAACCAATTATCTCGATCTCTTATATTAAGCCCAATATAACTGTTTGCTTGGACGTCTAGCATGGTTCCTAATGCCTCTATTGAATTGGATATCTATCGATTGTGTCATTAACAATATAAATACTTACGTTCTCTGATATTCTTCCTAACAGTTTCAAGAGCTCCAGTTTCTGCGCCTCCTGGATTTTCGATTCCCAGCAGAGCGACACCACCAGGATTTTCTTCTCTAGATAGGCTTGACACTCTAGATACTGCTTCTGGTTTGTACATTTTCAAATTCTTTTCGTACAATTCATACTTAACTATGGTTCTTATATGTTACATATTCTTTTTCTCCAGGAAATCATTCTTTTGAAAGTTCCATGTTAAGAAATCAGTATTGGGGTCAGCCAAATGGAAACCCTGTCAGTCATGAAGATATTGAGTTTTTTGATCCTGCAATAATGGCAGTTGGCAAAGGGCTGCTTCCTAATGGGATTATTAATGGCTCAGTTCCAGACATAAAGTCAACCTTCTCTCCTCAGGATGATCCTAGAATTCAGCAACTATTAATGCAGCAATCCATATCTGCACAGCAGAATCCTAGATTTTCGGATCAATATGGGAACGGCGATAGGTTTTCTTCTCGTAATGATGTCTACAGTGGTATGCATTTGAGAAATCAAGAGCAACCCTCCTTTGTGCAGTCATCACTGCAATCTAGAAATGCTGCTGCTCATATTTCTAATGTTCATTGGGATGGAAGTCGGAATGAGTTTCAAAGCAGAAATGACCTTGTCCTGTCAGAGCTCCTTAGAAATGATAATACACTTGGATTTAATAAGTATTTTCTTGGTCACGATGATCTGACGTACCGGATTCCTAGTTCAGGTGATTTATACAACAGAGCATTTGGAATGTAACTTTTTATTTGCTTGAAACTAAATTGTTTCGAGCCAAGCTCTGGCATCCCGCTGGTGGATGTAGCATGAAGTGTGATCCATCATATCTGCATAGCCCAGCTGCTGTTTCATTGCTCATGGAGTGGGTTTTAAAATTCTATACCTGGTCTCGTCGTGCAGTCAGTACTTTGTTCTGGAAAATCTTAAAAGGCTTGAGCTAAATTGGGTATTCTGAGCTATTTGATCACTTGGTTTTGAGGTACCTGCAGGTTAGGATTTTCCATCTATTATTTATCTCTAAGTTCATTCTGTAGTGCATATGAAGTTTTAAGTGCCCTTCTTGATACTTTATTGTTATGTAGGGAAAGCTGGAAAAAGGATTATGCCTTGACAAAGAAGTTTGACTGAAATGCTGTGCGATTGACAACACTAAAACTCTCGTGATTGAAGGGGCTGAGATAGGCTACCTTTATGCACAAAGCGGCCATAAGTTTCGCCTAAAGCCTCTAGGTTTTTCTTCATCTATTTTTAGATACATTCCATTTGCACCCATGTGTGGGGCTCTTATGAAGAGTAGTGGCTGATCGCAGTGGATGATTTCCCCAAAATCCTATGAGAAGATCTTTCTTAATGATAGAGAGAACTAGTTTACCTTAATAGAAGGTTGTGTGCATTTCTAGTTGGTTTTCCTATAACGATTGATGTGGATATAATTTTCTCTACTTATCCAACAATTATTTTTTCTTTTGCCCATTTGTGACCGGAGAACCTTTTCAATATGGCGAAACGTATCCTGGCGGCATATGTGATTAACATATAGTTAACTCCTTTTATTTGATAAGGACATTTTTTTTTTCTCGTTCCTTCCGGGTAAGTTCCACTATAACAATTATGGAGTGACTGTTGTAAAATAAAGATTTATGGTATCAGAAGCTTAACGGATTCCCATTCAACTAAATATTTTGATCCTTTAATGAGCCCTATCCATCCGTTTATGCATAAGCAACTTCTCAAAGATGTGAAGCAGGAGGATAGAGCTGAAAATAAAGAATATAACCCATCGTTGATGGAAAGGCCGACAACTGAAAAGCTAGTTTGTTCACATGCTTATTCCTACTGATTAGGGAAGCTGAAAAAGGGTAAGGATTCTATGGTGACAGTCCGACAGATTATAGCTTCGTATTTTGACTGGGAATGTGATGACTCATGTTTACTTTTGAGGAGATATTATTGTAGGCAAAAGAACCCTTGCAAAACTATGAAAAGCAAGGTAATCGCATTGATACTGTTGCAGGCTGGGGAAAATGCGCGTACAACAAGTGGTTATTATGACTTTTTTAAGTAGACGAATACTAAACCATCCTTACGTTAAACGCAAAAGTTTTTTTGTCCCTTCTTCCAAGGGATTCAAGCCTTCCCCCTGGTACGGCATGATAGAGATGGGTTGCAGAGCTGACCGTCGACCTTAACTGAAAGTGCACGGATAAAAGAAGCAATAGAGACTATGGAGCAACTTCAAACGCTGGACACAATCAATAAATCAACCAAACTCATACATTACTCACTATAAGATTCCAGTTCATAAGTTTTGATCTTGTAAGTCACAGTTTCTATTACAATTGAGACGAATATATCAGGCTTGGTATATTCTATTACTATATATATATACTATTGTTTCTGATAAGTGATAACCACCACCTGGAATAGACAAGCACGCACCCAGCAGCACTCTCTCCCTTGGGGACTAAGCTGGTTATCTTATCTCTAATCCAACCTTATAGAGCTTTTTTGCGGTTATACAATTAAATGTTCACAACCACTTACTTTAAGTGCAACATAATATGATTTCGAGGGTCTAAGAGATATAACTAGAGTAAGAAAGGGATACCCTGGGATGTCTAATTGTTTTAGCCGAGTTACCCAGATGTATAGAATATAAAATCCGATAGATTTTAGTAGCTCTTCAGAATTCAGATCCTGTTGGTATTCAGAGGAATTGTAGCTGAAGAAGAGAATCCTGATGATGCTGCGGCAGCGAATAAAGGCATTGTGGCAGTGGGCATAAACGATCCATGAAGTTGCATGGACTGACTCGCCAGTCTAGGCAAATCTACATCCACCCTTCTACCAATTGTTCCTCCCTGCAATTAGAAGCCATACTTTTGTTGGTTAATGTCCTGATAGAGCTATAGAAGAAAAAAGAAATAAAAATAAAAGTAGAATGACCTCAAGCAAGTTTCCTAGTGAAGTTTGAAACCTGTTTATACCCTAAGCAGATAAAATACTTCACTTGAATCTAGCAATGAAGCCGAGCAGGAGTCTAAAGGCTGCAGTTATATGCAAAGAGGAACAGTGTATATTGTGATAATGCTAATAATCACTGACACTCAAGGTTGACAAGTGTTATCTCCATAAGCTTGGAAGGGGCGAGGCAAAAAGCAGAGTAATAATTGCTTTTCATACCCTTTTGTTGGAGATTAGGAACAAAAACAGTCACACCAAACAAACTAATTACCTCGTAATTAACAAAGAAATTGGGAGGTATGCCATTCCAGAATGCAGGGTGCTCGGATGACATAACTCGACCATTCGGCGTTTGAACACACAGAGTTGCTGCAACAGGGTTGTCCATCTGAAAAAGCACAGTAGCCGGTAAGGTTTGTTAACAGCTTTTAACATAACAAACTGAGGCTCAATTCAATATCCTTGAATGGCAAAAATTACTCCACTTTTGATATACATGAGCCATCATAAGTAAAGAAAACAACTGTCTCGTATTTTTTATTAAGAAATTCGAGCCTTTGAGTACAGCTAGTGATTAAGCTCAAATCTGAATATGTGATCTATGCTCACGGATGCACAAGCAGAGTAATGTTATCTAGGTTTTCATCAAGTGGTTATTTCTTGTATATTAATAATATACTCACTCCTTTTCAGGAAAAGAGTTACTTTTCCTATTTGCACAATTGTTAAGGCAAGATGAGAGAGAATAATTTTTATAATTTATTTTCAGATTTACCCTAACAAAAAGTTTAATACTACATATATCTTTATAATGAGAATAATAACATTTCTTAAAATAACAAGGGTAGTTTTGAAAGTTTGTTATGTTGAAAAATGAAAGTAACTCTTTTGTTGGAACAAATTTTTTACGACAAAGTAACTCTTTTCCTGAAACGGAGGGAGTATTATATAAGTCTTAAAAAAGTTGTATGGTAATTACCCTTGCTCTCTTAGCATCATGCGTACCGAAAGGGGAGTAACCAATCATATTGCTTCCACATCGTCCATCACCAGAAGAAGGGGTAGACATCCGTAAGTTCAGGTCAAGGTTGTAATTGGTGCCTGATTTATATAAAATAACGTCCATATTAGAAGATTAACAAAACATAACAAAGTAGACAAAATTGATGTTCAGATCAACTAATACCTCCTTCGTCCATCTTGGGATTTATCTCCCCTGCATATGTACTTGGCTCAAAATTGGTGACTGCTTCTCTTCCATTACATTTGATAGCTGCTTTGTCATAAGCCCTGAGTCCAAAAACCAAAATGTAGACTTGTGTTGGAAGAAACCTTAAGGTAATAAATTCTGTATACGAGATAACAAAATCATGATCTGCAAGACCTTGCAGCTTCTATTTCGTTGTCGAATAGCCCAAGATATATATACCTGCACGCAATCATTACATTCTCATCTATGAAAGGTTCTCAAATCTTCTTGTATAGGCATCTTAGAATTGATTAGAGCCTAGTATAGAAGCCTGATACCCATTCTAGAGATTCCATGTTTGAGAAAGTTGTACGATTTATCTTAAATGTAATTTTTTCCTAGTTATTAGGTAATAAAGGTCTTTCTTACTTCTTGCCGAGAAATTGTCCCATACGAGCTTCCCATCTACCGCACTTGTGAAGCGTCACCCCTCTGTATTTTGAGGTTCCCCTTGAGAATCCTGTGCTATGACGACGAAGGATGTGAACAAATTCTTCCTTGGTTAAGTTATTCATCTGAAGATCAGTTAAACGAAGATACAATCCAGTCAGATTACACCCAGCATCAAAATAAAAAAACAACTCACCACTGAGCCTATAAGTACTTATCCTGTCAGAAGATGGTAAGTACCTGCTTCATATCGTCATCGTAATCACTAAGATTAAAGTTAATATCAGCCTCAACTCCTCTAAACTTAATCGCTGCTCGATCATACGCTCTGAAACCATGAAACCAAATCACTTACAAAAAAACATCTACTTAAAAAACCAAAATGAAAATAGCCTAACATTTGAAATCAAATTTCACCTTGCAGCAGCATGAGCAGTATCAAATCCACCTATAATATTACAAACCATCATCAAACACATGAAACAAGTTCATCTCTCACACTAATTAACAATGAACTTTCTTATGAGACACAGACACAGACACAGACACAGATAAATTTAAGTGTAGAGATTAATTAATAAGTCCTTACCTAAATAAACTTGTTTCCCACAATCCCTGTTATAAGACCAAATTAAAAAAAAAGCTTAATTACAGTAATAAAAAGCTAAAATTTCATAGAAAGATCAAACAAGATTAGGTCTAATACTAACCAGATATGAGATTCCCATCTGCCAGTTCTTCGATAGAATGTAACTCCTCTATACTGAGAACTTCTAGACCTAGGTCCTCTTCGACTCTTCTTCACTTGAGGTTGTTGCTGCTGTTTTGGTGGTGGTAGATGAATTTCTTTCATCACTACCTCTTGTTTATGATGATTTCCACCACTAGCAGCACCAACGACGGTGCCACGGTGGTGAGAAGAAAGATCCATCCAATGCGATTGAATCGAAGACTCAGAATTTGGTAAAAACAGATTAAAACCATTAGAATCACCATTACTAACAGGAAATAGCTTCTTAGTTACGAAACTCGATTGTAATAAGCTCAGATTTCCCGCCAAATCATCGTCATGAGAATCTCCGATTTCAACTCTATTAACAATAACATCAACATCCTTCTTCAGTATACCAAAATCCAACGCTAAAATCTCATTTCCGTTACCATTTTTACCACTTAGATGATTATGATTATTATGAGTTGAACATGAATCTTCTTCTCCACCATTACTTGAATATGCAGTTTCAGCATTCACTACTGATGATGAATTCGATGTTCCTGATGAATCATCTATCACAACTTGCTGAACTTTTCCAGAACTACTTCCTTGCTGTTTCACCATTAAAACTTCATCAGAATCACAGTCCATCACTTCTTCAGTCATTCCAACGTTAAGATCAAACATCATTCTTCCTTTTGTTCACGGATTCACCAACAAGAACCACCAAAAAACTCTTCAATGAAGAGAGAAAAAAAAAACTCTAAAAAAACTAATCAAAGTCACAGTAAACTCGATTAGATTAAAAATCCAAATCAGATTTATCAGAGTTTAGAGTAACAAAAATTGATCCAATCTTATATCTAGTAACAATTTCTCTGAAAAAAAATCATAATCAGATAAATCTGAATAATCAAAAATCAGAAGAAAAAAAAAGAAAGAAAAGAGAATCAAATTTGAAGAGAGAGCACTAGTAAAAAAACTTGAGAATAAGAGAAATGAAATGATATTTATTTGAGTCTTTCATGAGTCTTGATGTAATCAAGACCGTCAAATTATGGAGACGAGGGTATTGAAGAAGACTTTTGAAATAAAATCATGGGATTTGTTTTGATAGGGTAAAGACACGTGGCGAATACAGTAGGTACGATAATTCAATAAGTGGGGCTCATTAAATTCATGATGCTATAAATAGGAAAAAAGTAGTATACCATAAATAAGTTAGATTATCAACGGCTACGATTATCTGATTCTTTTCTGATTTAATTATTATTTGATTTGACTGATGTTTTTAAAGTCGAAAAAGATGGGGATAATATTTTTATTAGTGAAAACTAAAAATATCTTTGGTTTTTAATTATTTTTGTTTCCTTATTTGTCGGACCTAAGGGAGTTGAGAGGGCAAAAGCCGTACACGTCGTTAGCTGCCCTAAGTTAGACCAGCTGTCACATTACTACCTGCCCGAAGCTGCCCTCATAGGACCCACACACTCAATCAAAAAAAAACTTGCCTTCCTCTAAGATCCTTTTTGTTTTCCTCTATTCCCATTTTGGGAATGATAATTCCAAATGCTTTCGACGTTGCTGCAGTTTTTAATTGGTGGTGGACTAATTAGGGAAAAATGTTCAGTAAGAAAGCAGTATACTGGAATATGAGTATCCCATTAAACAACCGGCAATTTCTTGACTTGGACCGAGACTCCTAATGCCAATTGATCCTTTGCACGCCGAGATTCAAAATTTCAAATTTTGATTTACTAAAAAAGAAAAAAAGTACTCATTTTGTTTCAAAATGAATATCCGTTTTAACTAAGTTAAATTGTTTAGAAGATGAATAATATATAAAATTATCATTATTAAATTTTATATTGTTATTAAAATTAAAAATATCATTTTAAAATAAATAAATTATAAGCAATAAAGATATTAACATATTTATTTTTTACTTATATAAATATTATTTAAGATTGTAAACTGGATCATATTAAAAATAAGTTTATAAATATAAAAGATTAAGGGTATATTTAAAAATTTATCGAGATAATACGACTATAAATAGAAGTTGGACGCAATTTTAAAATTGACGAAAACGGAATAGAGAATATATATTTTAAAATGAAGGGAGTATATTTTTTTTTCTTCTTATTTTTGAATATACATAGGTAGATAGAGCTCCGTGCATTGATATATCACCTGAAACCTCTGTAGAGCGCCGAGCAAACTTTGATATAACACCCGCTGAGACTGCTAGTAGAATGGTTAAGATAGCACAAACATTCTGACCGGCTATTAACCAATTTATAGGGCTGTCAACGGATGCTATCGAAACGGAAACTGGTTCAACCGATTCCCTTTTCGATAAGGCTAATCGGATATCCATATCCGATAAGTTCCGACAGAAACTTAATATTCAATTCCGATTCCGTTACGGTAAGCTTATCGGATATCAGATATTTTTCCGATAAATTCCGATAGCTGATAGAAATCTTATAAACCTATTTTTCAGTTCAAATTTCCAGTAATTTCCGATAATTTCCGATAATTATCCGATAATTTTTTCGATAATTTTCGATAATTCGGCAGAAGATATATATGCTATCGGTATCGGAACTTAACGAGAAGGAATGTCGCTCATCCGGTTCCGTTTCGTTAAGGTAATAAATTTCGATATAATATCCTTTTCCGACATCCGATAACCGTTATATCGGATAATATCCTATAGGATCTCGGACTTTCAAAAACGGATATCGGATTTCAGATTGGGATTAACAGCCCTACCCATTTACTTCCTAATTATAGTATTTTGAGGCCGTCCAAATCATCATCTTTCCATTAAATATCACAACAGGCGGTATGTGTGGTAGTGCATATGGGTGATTAGTGGTAATCACATTCTGAACATGTGCTTATAACACCTAATCCGTTTAAAGTCAAAAGATCATTTGATCCGATGATTTACTTAATACCCAGCCTCTCTTCCTTAAAAAAATCACACATCGCCCCTCCCTTCTTTCCATTGGTCCACGTTTACCTGTACTTGTGGATATGAATACCTGGCAATAACATTATGAAATGATTCCTTTTTAACTCATGTAGTACTGTTGTGTGTAGTTTTACAAGAAAGATATGATGAAAATCAATATGGTTTTGTCCTTTTTCGCGATTTATGATATCGGTCCACTGACAGTTTTTCTAACAGCAAATAACATGTGCTTTGAGGCATGAACAATGTGTGTTTGGTACGGGTTCACCAGTCCGAATTACCACCATTACCCCTTCCTCTTCAAATAATTTCCTTTCAGACATCTCAATAATTGAGTACTTACAAATATTCGTAGTATAATTGAAGATATGGGGAGACTATTAGGGTATCCCAGTCATGGGATCAAATCCAAAGATGAAAGAGTAAAAATGTTATTCTTTAATCCGACTCAAACGCTATGGGTTCATGATTAAAAATAATCAAGCAGTTGTCTAGTATAACGTTTGTTGTTGGTGGATGTCTGGGTATATGTTTGTTGAGACGGGTGGACGTCTAAGAAAACACTTACGTGGGACGGACATTTGGTTGAACGCTTGATGTGAAGCGGTAACGGAAATTACGCCTGATGATAGACGGACCCCTACACGCACGCCCCGGAGACGGACGCTTTACTAGCCGAATGCCTGATGGGGCGGTATCATGCCCATACGCCCAATAAATTTTATATACGTGCAGCTGGTTCGTGTGCGGAATAGGACGGGCGCATGCTTAGCCGTCCGCTTGAATCATCAGGCAATCGACTAGTCAAACGCGCGTCTGTTTATGTTTAATCTTAATCTTTAATAAATTATTCTAAAATTTGTAATATCTTAATCTTATTACTAAGTTAATCTAAGTTATTACTAAGTTAATCTAAGTTTAATCTTTAATTAATCTAAAATTTGTAATACAATGGCTTTATAAGCGTTGATATACACTTACGCTCGACCAAGCGTTGATATATGCTTACGCTGGGTGAGTTGATCCTTGTTCTTCACCAAGCGTCAGTCAAGGCGCACGTCCCATACATGCGCAGTCTTATACCCATGCCCACTACAGGCGTTAATCCAGCCGAACGCCCAATACATGCGTTATTCCATTCTAACGCTTGACTTCATGCGTGTGTCTGGCGTTACGCCTGATGGGGCGTTCTCTTGGATGAAGGTCTGGTGGGGTGGAGTTTTGGTTAACGCCCGTGTTTTGAAGCGTTATCCTAGACGAATGCTTGCCACCAGACGGTTAACTACATGTACGCTTAGACCCAGAGGGTTCACTACATGCCCGCCCGACTATACTTCATTTGGTCCGGAAAAAATACCAAAAATGGTCGTGAACAATGTAGAATCCGGACCAAAGAGTGTTTATACTCGTCCCATTGCGCTATCCTTTTGACGGACCAAAGACTGTTATGTTTGTGTGGATCCTGGTAGTGCACGATCCGGTTTCGCATTTGACCCGATCCGACTGGCGGCCCGTTGGGAAATTAGATGAAACTTTTTGAGAGGTTTGTATCTTTTTATTATTCATCGTTGTGTTCCTCTGGAACTCGTTGTTTGAGATCTTAGTGAAAACCGCAGTCGCTCCTTGGACATAGCCCAATTTGGGTGAACCAAGTAAATCTTGTGTTCTTGTTTTTCATTTTTATGTTGTTTTCTTATAGCATCGATCCTAACAACTGGTATCAGAGCGAGATTCGTGAAAAAATCTAGGAAGAATCGATGACAGGAGGAGAAGACGACAGAACGACAGAGAAAGGAGCATCGACATCATCTGCGATAGGGTTTGCATCTCCAAACGCAATTGAAAAATTTGATGGGTCAGATTTCGCGTACTGGAGAATGCAGATTGAAGATTATCTCTATGGGAGAAATTTGCAGCAACCTCTATTGGATTCAAAGAAGCCAGATGGGATGTCCGAGGAAGCTTGGAAACTCCTGGATCGAAAGGTTTTAGGGGTTGTTCGATTAATCCTAGCCAAGTCCGTTGCACACAGTGTTGTGAAAGAAAAGACCACTACTGGTCTGTTGGCGGCCTTGACGAGCATGTATGAAAAACCATCGGCAAACAACAAGGTGCATCTGATGAAGAAGCTGTTTCTGTTGCACATGCCAGAGGGCGCTTCAGTTACAAAGCACTTGAATGAGTTCACTGAAATCGTGAACGCTCTATCATCTGTCAAGATAAATTTTGATGATGAAATTCGTGCCGTAATCCTTTTGGCTTCTCTACCCGGCAGTTGGGAAGTTGTGAGAACTGTCGTAAGTAATTCCGCCGGCAAAGAGAAGCTAAAGTATAATGACATACGCGATCTGATTCTGTGTGAAGAAGTTCGAAGGAAGGATTCTGGTGAGTATTCGAATAATGATGCTGCCTATAACGTCGAGTCAAGAGGTAGACCATCTCAGAAATATCATTACATGAGAAGATCTAAATCAAGAAGAGGGAGAAGCAGGGGCCAATCTAGAGGTCCACGGGGTCCGGATGGATGTTGGAACTGCGGCCAGATGGGCCACATACAGAAGTGGTGCAAAGAACCTAAGAAGAACGTGAATGAAAATTCAAATGTTGTTACAGAAACCGTGGAAGATGCCTTACTTCTTTCTGTTGAAAGTCTCATGGACTCTTGGGTTCTCGACTCAGGAGACTCTTGGCATACCACTTCAAGCCGAGAACTCTTTGTTAACTATACTGCAGATAACTACGGGACTGTCTATTTAGCTGATAATAGACCACTTCAGATAGTAGGCATTGGAGAGATCAAGCTTATGCAGGAAAATGGATCAGTCTGGAGAATCAACAAGGTTAGACATGTTCCACAATTAAAGAGGAATCTGATTTCTATTGGGCAGCTTGATGACGAAGGACATGTTGTTTATTTTGGTAGTGGTAGATGGAAGGTGACTAAGGGAGCTATGGTAGTGTCTCGTGGTTACAAGATGGGTACTCTTTACATGTATTCAAGTCCGAGAGACTTGTCTATTGTTGGCATGGCAGCAGTAGATACAGTTGCAGTTGCTGAATCTAGTGATACTCTATGGCACCAAAGTATTGGGCATATGAGTGAGAAGGGCATGAAGATACTTCAGTCAAGCGTGAAAGTACCAGAATTGAAGACCATTAATATTGGTATGTGTGAGAGTTGCATCCTTGGGAAGCAGAAGAAAGTCATCTTCGCCAAATGCGGTAGAGCTTCAAAACCAGCAAGGTTAGAGTTGGTACATACTGATTTATGGGGACCATCTCCAAATCCATCACTTGGTGTCTTATTATACTACATCACATTTATTGATGACTCGACTAGAAAGGTATAAATTTATTTTCTGAAAAATAAAAGTGATGTGTTTGATATATTTAAGAAGTGGAAGGCTTTGGTAGAAAATGAGACAGTTTTGAAACTGAAGTTCCTAAGATCATATAATGGAGGTGAGTATATTGATGGTGGGTTCAAAGAGTATTACGCTACAAATGGAATCAGAATGGAGAAGACCATCCCGAAGACACCACAACAGAATGGCGTAGCTGAGCGCATGAATCATACCCTAAATGAACATGCTAGAAGCATGAGGTTGCATGATGGGTTGCCAAAAGTTTTTTGGGTTGATGCAACCAACACTGCAGCTTATCTGATCAATAGAGGACCATCAGTTCCGTTGAATTTCAAAGTGTCAGAGGAGGTATGGAGTGGTAAAGAGGTAAATCTTTGTTTCTTAAAAGTATTTGGATGTTTGTCATATGTACATGTTGATGCCAATGCTAGAAACAAACTTGATCCCAAGTCCAAGAAATGTTTCTTTATGGGCTATGGCGATGATGCTTTTGGTTATAGATTTTGGGATGCAGAAAATCGGAAAATTATCAGAAGCAGGAATGTCATCTTCAATGAGAAGGTTATGTACAAGGACAAATCAAATGCAGTTGAAGAAGATGGTTATGTACAAGGACAAATCAAATGTACAAGGACAAATCAAATACAAGGTTATGTACCAGAGGTAAAAGATTCTACTTATGTTGATTTGGGTGAGATTTCTAAAATCGGTGTACAGAAGAAGGTTGTCCAGAACCAGGAAAACGAAGTGCCTGAGATAGAGCAGGGTAGTCCAGCTTCTCCAAACCTCAGTACTCCGGTTCCCACTCTTAGGAGAAGCAGTAGGGTACCCAAGACAATGGATCGTTATTCACCCTCTCTTCATCACATCTTGTTGTCAGATGGAGGTGAGGCTGAAAATTATGCTGAAGCTTTGAAGTTGACAATTCGAGCAAGTGGGACTTATCTATGGAAGATGAGATGGATTCTTTGTTCGAGAATGGGGCTTGGCAGCTAACCGAGCTACCAGAAGGGAAGAAGGATTTGCATAACAAATGGGTGTACAGATTAAAAGAAGAGCATGATGGGAGTACACGTTACAAGGCCAGGCTTGTTGTGAAGGGTTTTCAGCAAAAGGCAAGTGTAGATTACACTGATATTTTCTCTCCAGTTGTGAAGCTAAATACAATCATATTGGTTTTGGGAATTGTGGATGCACAGAACTTATATCTCGAGCAGTTAGATGTGAAGACTGCATTCCTTCATGGTGATTTGAAGGAAGACATCTATATGGTGCAACCACAGGGCTTCGTAACAAATGGAAAGGGGAATCTGGTTTGCAAATTGAATAAAAGCTTGTATGGTTTAAAACAAGCTCCAGGGCAGTGGTATATAAAGTTTGACAGTTTTATGGGTACCACCGGCTTCACTAAGTGCGAATCAGATCATTGTTGCTACATAAAGAGTCTGAAAACCCTTTTATGATTTTGTTGCTATATGTGGATGATATGCTTATTGCAGGGCCTAGCATTGAGGAGATAAATGATCTAAATAATAAACTGTCAAAGCAGTTTGCAGTGAAAGATTTGGGAGCTGCAAACCAAATTCTTGGTATGAGGATCACGAGAGATATCAATCATGGTACCTTGAAGCTGTCGCAGTCATAATATGTGAACAAGATTCTGAAGAGGTTTAACATGGAGAGTGCCAAACCAGTGAGCACGCCTTTGGGTAGCCATTTTAAGCTAACCAAAGACCAGTCACCTAAGACAGCAGAAGATGAGGCTTATATAAAGAAGATTCCTTATGCATCAGCGATTGGGAGTCTTATGTATGCCATGGTTTGCACCAGACCAAATATTGCACATGCAGTGGGAGCTGTGAGCAGGTACATGAGTAATCCAGGAAAGCAACATTGGAAGGCAGTCAAGTGGCTACTTCGGTATTTGAAAGGTACTGTAGATACATCACTTTGCTTCACAGGTTTTAGTATGAAGTTGCAGGGTTATGTTGATGCTGACTTGGCTGGAGATATTGATAGTAAAAAGAGTACTATTGGGTATGTATATACTTTGGGTGGTACTGCTGTGAGTTGGGGTTCTAATTTGCAGAAGATAGTAGCCTTGTCTACTACAAAGTCAGAATATGTTGCCGCTACTGAGGCGAGCAAGGAGATGATATGGTTACAACGAGTCTTGGGTGAATTGGGTATGAAGAAAGGAAATGGAGTTTTGCACAGTAATAGTCAGAGTGTTGTTTTCTTAGCGAAGAATCCAGCATACCATTCCAGAACCAAGCACATAGATATTAAATATCATTTCATTCGATCTTTGATAGAAGATGGTCAGTTGACACTTGAGAAGATTGACGGAACAAAGAATCCATCAGACATGTTGACAAAACCAGTAACCCTGGAGAAACTGAAGTTGTGTGCAGCTTCAGTGGGTCTTCGAGCTTGATGATGGGTTAAGAGAGTTGCTGCGGTGATCGGTGTGTTTTTTGAAGTTTGTTCAGAGTGCAGTTAGGGCGCGTTGTGATGTGACCAGTCTCCAAGTGGGAGATTGTTATGTTTATGTGGAGCCTGGTAGTGCACGACCCGGTTTCACATTTGACCCGATCCGACTGGCGGCCCGTTGGGAAATTAGATGAAACTTTTTGAGAGGTTTGTATCTTCTTATTATTCATCGTTGTATTCCTCTGGAATTCGTTCTTTAAGATCATAGTAAAAACTGCAGCCGCTCCTTGGACGTAGTCTAATTTGGGTGAACCAAGTAAATTTTGTGCTCTTGTATTTTATTTTCGTGTTGTTTTCTTATAGTATCGATCCTAACAAAGACCATATATGGGTTTGGTTCGTCTTATAGTCCAACGACTGTGGACGCTCTTAGGGACTACGTACGACGAATTTGTGGATTGATTTAGGACTTTCGACAAGTTTTACGTTAATAACTATGTCAATGAATGCTGCGCTAGTTGATCTTAATATCTTTTGAAGATTGAGAGACTTTGCTTTTTTTTTCACGGACGACAACTACTCGACTCTGGACGGCTAGTCTAGGCAGCGTGAGGCCGAAACCTTTGATGAAAACACACGGACACCACGCCTGCATCAGGAGAAAAGCGAAAATTCAACAGTGACTTCAGATTTAAGCAAATGGTTATTAACTCATTAAACAATAAGAAAAGATGATTGATGACTATGTTTTATAGGTGAAATTCTTGATTATATATCACTCAATCTTCCTCTCAAGCCTAACCCCCTAATCAATGTTGATTCTCTGTTCTACGTATTTGAATATGTTGTTTATGTTTTCTATTCTATCTTTAGAATTTTGTTCCACTTTGTAAGAAGAAGTCTTTGAAATCCAGCTACAACTTTGATTCTCCACTAGAAAACTTCAAACGTAAACCTTAAAAAATATGTTCATGAAATTCAGGCTTAAGGATCCTATCAAAGTTCGATAGAAATAATGTTTTCAAACCAAGGAAGATGTTTTAGCATCTTTTGACTTTGTTTAGCTAGTGGGACTTAAAGTATCGTGTTAAACAAATTTTATATCAAGAAATAGAAAGCGATAATACGTGATTAAGACATTGTTTAGGATATAATAATAGAAAAAAGCATCATTATTAAACTGAAAGTGATGGATTTGGTCAATCTCAATTATTAGTACTTATCTATAAGTAATCCTAAAACTGGACTCAGCCAAACTCAATCCTTAAATTAGCTATCACATTCTTTCCAAAACATTTTTGGTAATTAAAAAGCTAACGATGCAGAGATGACAGTATCCCGAGTTTACCATAAGCATAACCCGAAATATTTATACTCCCCAGTTTGGATCAGTAACAGAATAGTAAAATCGTTATATATATTTGAATCAAAATTAAAATTCGAGTAATTTTTATAAAACGACCACAGAAAAATTAACAACACCATTGTCTTTTGAGGTTAGTATTGGTCGGTGAAAGGATGTCCATTTCATTGATTGTCAACAACACATGGATGTAGTTGCATATACATGTTTTTGTCTTTGTCAGTTTTGGTTGTCCATTAAAATTAGTGTTATTTGTATCCCCAACTTTTGGTTTGTTGTCCTTAAAAACTTACACAGTTGGCATCAATTTATGACCTAGGACCAAAAAAAGGATATAGTGTAAGAAAATATCGATGCTGTCCGTAAAACAGTCCAAGTTCATCCTCTGAAAACCTAGAAACATAATAATATTATAATATTTTCTTTTCGTTTTCGCCTTCAATAATTCAACTGAGTAGTGGGAGGAATATCAAATCATTGCTCAAGATTTCCTAAGATACACAATTAAAAAATTCATCCACTATATGGTTATTGTTTCACATATGTCATCGGCCGTTATTTGTTTTTCTTAACCTAACAAACCTAAAAAATCACAGCATGAAAAATCAGAAATCTGCACATATTTTATTTGTTGAACTTGCATGTAACGTTATACTTTTTTCTTTTTGAATAAAAGCTATACTTCATATATTAAAGATTGGGTAACTACATCTTCACACCTAATATAAATATCTTTTAGAGCTACATTAAAATATAAAGAGAAATGTTAGACAAAATATAACTGTTTAATCTTAAAGTTCGAGCATGTTTGGCTATCTTATCTGCAACTCTGATGTCCCGTCCGACGTAACTACTATGAAACCCGTGAGGTTTTACAGTATCGAAAGAGCTTCGTCCATAAAAATTTAGTACCTCCATTTGACTTTGACCTTCTTGCTTGCTAGATAGTTTACTACATTGATGTTGTCACCTTCTAGATCTAGATTGTTGATGTTGTTATCCTTTGCCAACTTTGCTGCTAAGAGCGCTGCCTGGCTCTCAGCTTCTTCAGGTATGAAAACTAACAACTGGTGGTACTGCCCTCTGATCGAACCTGTGAAGTCACGACAAATTAGACTTATTCATACATAAGAGATACAATCAATGAACGAAGCATCATAAGTAATCTTGTCACATGTCAATTTTGGACTAATCTAATGTGTCTTCTTTTTCTGTTCCTTTGGCTTTTGACTCAGATAGAGATGCAGGTTTCCCAATTTATCATAAACGGCTGTATAAGATTCTAAGTGTTGTTTGATTAGCATAATGGTTTTGGATGGTTGTTGTTGTTCTTCAGTATTAAAAACCTGCTTGAATCTGGCTTTTTAAATATGCCAAAAGACGATCGCACACACTTTGCCATTGATGATGTTTGTCATCCTATCCTTATGGATCATGAAACCAAGACATGAACC
Source organism: Papaver californicum (assembly GCA_023531435.1). Lineage (NCBI taxonomy): Eukaryota > Viridiplantae > Streptophyta > Magnoliopsida > Ranunculales > Papaveraceae > Papaver > Papaver californicum. The sequence continues at coordinate 5,427,325 of JAJJMC010002939.1, forward strand.
ATTTCCCTATGATAACACTATCCAGATTTCCAATACTAGCCCGAACTATATTGTTCTCGCATATGAACAATCCCTAAAATGATGCAGAAGAGATTCTTCACGTTGATTGCATAAAGGAAATGTCAAGGTTTCTACATGAATTCTAGAGCTTAAACCGTCCTGATAGACACATTTATGTGTTCTAATTTGTTCCCAATCTTTATCATGTGGAACTCAATTTTGTACTAATTTTGTGTTTTTATGTATGTGTAGGTATTTTTTAGGAAATAAACATTTGTGGATAAATTGGCTCAAAAAAGAGTGGTAAAGGCACCCGGAAAATTTACTAAAGGCACCCATACTCTGGATAGGGGCACTCCACCTTCAACATAAAATTTTGGCGGGATAAACCACTTTGGAAAGTTCAATTTACTGCGTGATATTCTATATGGATTTTGGAATAGAGTTTGAGAGATTTTCTCGTACAGTTAGATTGGGATTATTCCGTTTTTTCCAAACAAGGCTGGTTATTAGATTAGATACGTGAACAAGGGAAGATTTCGTCGTATTTCGTCAAAACATGGGAAGAAAAATATTCTCTGGCTTTTATGTTTGATTCTCTGGTGCTATTTATAGGAACTTTGTGGAAGATTAGGGAGGATATCTTCTCTATTTATTTTGTTCTATTGAAGAGACTGTTGATAGCTCGATTACGCGTAGCAGATAAGGAAAGAAGAATAAAATCCCCGTGACTTTGCAGAGAAGAAGAAAAGAAGAGATTTAGAATTAACTCGCGTGATTGGAGGTGTTGTTGGGTATATAAAAGGTTTTGGGGACTCAGAGAATGAGGGGATAGAGTTTGGGAGAGAGGATATAGGCTACACAGCAAGAAATCAAGAGTTGCAGAGAATATTTTTCTGCTGCTGAAGAACACGAAGAACAGAGAATAGGCGACAGTTTCTTCAACCATCTATCACAGTTTTTTCATTACATTTGCAACGAATATCTTCAGCTATGAAACACTTGCTTTGTAACAGTGAGTCTGTAACGCCTATAAACGTTGCAAATTCACTGTTTTCGTTATTTTTTCTCCTTTTTAATCTTGTAAACACTTTTGAGCAATAAATATGAATTTTGAGCGTGTTTTAAACATGAGGAGATAATCCTAATCCATGGGGCGACGGGGGAAGCTATTTTGCCAATGAAAAAGGGGTATTTTCTATTTATTTAATTTGTGCAATTCTAAATAATTATTTGCTTGGATTAAAAATGGAATATGCTTAACCTAGGGTTTTGATGTCCCATGCTTTCGATATACAATTGTTATTTCTAAATTCTACTTTTGCAATATTTAGAATCAAATTGAATGTGTGAATTGCATAGTTACAATAATTGAATTAAAATCACTTTAAAAATTGGTAAATAGTGGAATCTTAGCTTCAATACTCTCTATATCTTGAAATCAACTTCAATTGAGTCTTGCTATTTCTAGTTTAGTTTTAATTATTAAGTCTAAAATCAGATCTTCACAAGTTCTGACACAAACCCATTCTTACCACCATCTACACACCACATCAATTTTTGGCGCCGCCGACGGGGACTTGTTTTTAGGTTTAGTTTTTAGTTTAGTTAGTTAATTAGATTTTTATTTTATTTATTTGTTCTATTTTACGTTTCTTTGGTATTTTACTTTGTATTACATGTTTTGGATCAAAAAGAAATTGGATCCAAAGATTATATTGATTGATCAAAGACTTGGAGTCAAAGATAAATCTAATAGAACGGAAAAAAGAAGACAAGAATTTTTTTTTTAGTTAATTTTTTTTATTATTATTTTTTTTTTCTTTTTAGAAAATTGTATTTGGAAATTCTTGTTATTTTTGTAATTATTTTAGGTATTTTTCTTATTTTTGGACTTTGGACTTTTGGACATTATTATTATTTTTAAACCCTACGGAAGGATAATTTAAATATAAACTGCAACAGGAAAGACAACAATTACGATATTGTCTCGGCCCCTCGGGTTCGTACACTGACACAGGAGTCGGTGGCCCGAGTCGACTATAACCGATTCATCCCCCGTCTGGTACGAGAGGTAAGACTCGATCAACCCACGAATCCCATGCAAGTGGGTTTACTGTATTCCTTCGTATGCATATATGTTGAGGAACTGAATACAAATTTATTTTCTAGTAAACGGCAGGGACTGGCCATATAAGATAAGGACTCATATTTCATCACCGTTTCTTTCTTGCCCTCCTTAGGAACGCATTACCTAATGCGAACCTAATCCTTAAAATTTAACTGAAAGAAGACCGATAGGGTATTGAGCTTCTTGGAAAATCTTTTGGAAGGATTGTATTGGTTACTTTGTTAGCTCAACTCAAGGATCAGGATGATTATTTTAAGTTTATTTATACCGCCTTGCAACCCAAGGAAACTTTTTTCAAAGAGGTAGGATTATCCAAGCTCCATAGAGCTTATCTTGCTTCTCTTTGATCAACTTAATCTAATTCAGATAGGTTCAAGAGGTTTGCTAAAAATGTAACTAGTTTTCTTTTTGAAGAATAGAAGCTGGTCTAGAAACAATCTAAGTGGAGCCATCATGCTTTTTGTTTGCTAGATTAAATAAGTTTACTTGGTCGAGTCAGTGTTGCTTGTGTTTGTTTAGAATTCCCTTCCAATTAAGAGTTATTTTATTGCATGCCCAGGCCTCCTAAAGCCTTGAGTGAGCGTGCCTGGAGAAGAGATTCTATTGGTCGTTTAATCAGTGACGAGAATAAAAACTCTGTCTTTTAAATTGAGAATTTAAGAAACCCTTCTTCTGAAAGCCCGATTTTTGAAAACTTTAATTTTGAGAATTTATCTCTTAGTGAGGAAGTTATTCTTAATTTTCCAGTTGTGACAGAAATGGCAACTTTAAAAAATTTGTTAAATCCCACTAGGACTTGTCGTCCATCATGTATCAAGTTATCTACAACACAAACAAACTATGAGTTAAAACCTGGGACCATACAGATGCTCCCAATCTTCTTAGGAAAAGAAAATGAAAACCCCTACTTTCACATTAGGGAATTTGAAGAAATATGTAGTACCCTAAGAATTCACAACCTGTCTGATGAAGCTTTGAAACTTAGGTTGTTTCCCTTTTCCCTGAGAGACAAGGCCAAATCCTGGTTATATAGAGCCTAAGTCATTTTGGGAAGGACAAACTGTTGAAGAGCATGCCCATGCTCTTTACAATAACACTAGATATGATAACCGTCAGAAGTTTGACCCATATTCAGAAACCTATAACCTGGGTTGGAGAAACCATCCAAACCTTTCTTGGTCTAAGGGCCAAAATCAAGGTCAGTCTAGTAACCCTCAGATTCCCCCAGGTTTTGGTTATACTAAGAATCCTTCTGGACCCGTACAATTTCAGAGCCCTTCAGATAAGAAGATCATGAGTTTAGAAGAGTCTCTCACCATGTTAGCTCAGAATACTACTAAGTTTCAGCAATCGGTTGAACAAAGTTTACAGGCTAATAATATGATTGCACAGGAAAACAAACAGGCTATTTCCGATCTTTGAATCCAGGTTATTCAGATAAATGAGTCTTTGAGAGAAAACGGTAAGTTTCCTAGTCAAACAAAACCCAACCTTAGAGGAGTTCATGAGTTATCTTCTGGTGAGAAATCATCAAATCATGTGAATTCAATTAAAACCCTTAGGAGTGTAGACAATAAGGTAATCTTGCCCGATAGCGACAGTGAACATGTTCACCCTTCTAAGCCTATAACTGAAGAGACTGATAAAGTCCCTAAAGAGTCCAATGCGGTTCCCACTGAGCCCGATTTCGTGCCCAAAGCCCCATTCCCACAACTTCTAGTACCAACTAGGAAGGAATCCAACTTTAATGATATATTAAAGATTTTTAAGCAAGTCAACATCAATCTTCCTTTATTAGATGCAATTAGCAGATTCCTACTTATGCCAAGTTCCTTATGGATCTTTGTACGTGAAAACAAAAGCTTAGTGTACAGAAAAAAACCTTTATAGCTAGTCATGTGAGTTCAATTATCCAGAACAACACAACTCCTAAGTACAAAGACCCAGGTTCCCCTACCATTTCTTGCACAATAGGTAACTACCATGTAGAGAAAGCATTACTTGACTTAGGAGCTAGTGTGAACTTACTTCCGTACCATGTGTATCTCCAGCTAGGATTTGGTGACTTAAAACCTACCCAGATAACACTTCAGTTAGCTGATAGGTATGTGAAAATTCCTCATGATATTGTCGAGGATGTTCTTATTGAGGTCGATAAGTTTATTTATCCTGTGGATTTTGTTATCCTAGATACCTAACCTGTTCCTGACCCATAAAACCAGATACCTGTGATATTAGGTCGCCCGTTTTTATCTACATCTAATGCAATCATTAACTGTCGAAATGGTATTATGAATTTATCTTTTGGTAATATGACTATTGAGCTGAATATTTTCAATATTAATAAGCAACCCCATGAGATTGATGACACGTGCATTGAACAGGTGAACATGATAGGAACATTAGTTCAGGAGTCATTACCAAACATCTTATCTGAAGATCCAGTAGAGAGTTGTCTATCCCATTTTGGCTTAGATTTTGACGGTGATAGCACCATTGATTAAGTGAATGCTCTGTTAGACTCTACCCCTGTGTTAGATACTAATACATGAAAATCTAAGTTCGAACCACTACCATTTTCTAATTCTACCTTAATTACTTCTTTATAAGAGCCTCCTAAGTTGGACCTCAAACCATTGCCAGTTACTCTGAAATATGTGTTTTTAGGCCCATCTGAGACTTTTCCTGTAATTGTAGCATCGGACTTGGACAGTGATCAGGAAAGTAGGCTAGTGACCGTTCTTCAAGACAATAAGGAAGCTTTAGGGTGGACCTTAGTAGACATTAAGGGTATAAGTCCTACTGTTTGTATGCATCAGATTCATTTAGAGGATGACACCAAACCTTCTAGGGAGATGCAACGTCGACTGAACCCTAACATGAAAGAAGTAGTTCGAACTGAAGTGCTTAAGTTGTTAGATGCAGATATTATCTACCCCATTTCATACAGTAAGTGGGTCATCCCCGTTCAGGTTGTTCCCAGGTATCACTGTAGTCCAGAATGAAAACAATGAGTTAATCCCAAACCGAGTGATCACGAGGTGGAGTGTTTGTATTGACTATAGAAAATTGAACAATGTCACAAGGAAGGACCACTTTCCCCTTCCTTTCATCGACCAAATACTAAAGCGACTATCTGGACATAATCATTATTGCTTGTTAGATGACTACTCTGGTTATAATCATATTGTTATTGCCCCACAAAACAAAGAGAAAACTACTTTTACCTATCCCTTTGGTACCTTTGCGTATAGACGCATGCCTTTCGGGTTGTGTAATATGCCCACTACTTTTCAGCGCTGCATAATGAGCATATTTCCTGACATGGTAGAACGGTTTTTAGAGGTCTTTATGGATGATTTTTCAGTGTTTGGTTCATCTTTTGATGAGTGCTTGCATCATTTGACATTAGTGTTGACTAGATGTAAGGAAAAGAATTTAGTGCTTAATTGGGAGAAATGTCATTTCATGGTTCAGTCAGGAATTGTTTTAGGGCATATCGTATCTTCTAAAGGTATAGAGGTAGACAAAGACAAAGTTGACCTTATTAAGAATTTACAGGTTCCAAAAACCGTAAGAGATATTAGGTTATTCTTAGGGAATGCAGGTTTTTATCGTCGATTCATTAAGGATTTTAGCTTGATTTCTAGACCTCTCTGCAATTTGTTTGCAAAAGATGTTAAGTTTGTCTTTGATGATGCTTTTTTAGAGGCTTTCGAGAAGCTTAAGACTTTACTTACTACCGCCTCCATAGTCCAGGCATCTAACTGGAACCTACCCTTTGAAATAATGTGTGATGCTTCAGATTATTCTATTGGTGTTTTGCTAGGTCAACGAGAAAACAAATTACTTCATGTGATTTACTATGCTAGCAAAACTCTGAATGATGCCCAACTGAACTAGACCACCACAGAGAAGGAATTGTTAGCCATTGTTTTTTCCTTAGACAAGTTCAAATCCTATCTCTTAGGTTTGAAGGTCAGTCTTTACTGATCATGCTGCTTTGAAGTATCTTTTGTCTAAGAAGGATACTAAACCTAGATTGATTATGTGACAGACCGGAAAAATTTTGCTTCCAATGGGTCGGGTTTCGGTCCATTAGGCCAGCTCCAACTTCCCGATACGCCACTCCAGAACCCGAACTTTTTAATTTGTTTCGAACCAATTCGATCTTACCAAGCAAATGTTCATCGATTTAATTCAAAATGTTTTATAAGCATGCAACCATAACTTTTATATTTCAAGGGTCATCAAATCCTTCCAACTGCTTTACATTTTTTTTTATCATTTCTGATATTTATCGATACCAATAGATGATATGAATTGCCAATCATCTCTTATAAATCACCAAACTTAAGATACTGAGACTCTGTTGAACAGAAATCCCACTGATTTGAGGGTTAGGATTATATGATCATATGTCCTTCACCATAGTACTAAGAAATCCCATGATATCCGTCGTGAAGTCAATTGGGACCTTCTGAGCATACGTCCCATACCGTGTACCCCGGTATACCAAAAGAGTCCACAATTTCGTAAGGGTCATCGAGTCCGACAAATGATTTCCAACGCTTCTACTGTGAGGTTCTATTGCCACCATTACAGCTAACGGTCATCGTTATAGTTAATGGTCTTCTGGGTTGCCACTCGTAAGTGGGAGCTAGAAGGCCTGAAAACACACGCCGTTCCAGCGACGGGTGGGGATGATCAGTCCCGTTGTCTACCACCGTTCCAGCGACGACCTTCCAGATAGCCACCTGTAGGTGAGAGCCCCAGTGGGCCTGGAAATTCACAGTACTAGGTCAAGCTCAACCGACTATCTTTTGAAAATGATATGAACTACTCAAAAGAGTTAGTAATCATTTCTAGATGGATGGTATGAACTGTCACTATAGGAAATAACCATCCCTTCTTAGATGATATGAATTGCCTCTAAATGGCAACAACCATCTCCAAGTCTCATTTGGTGATATGAATTGGCATCCAACAATCACCCTTCATTACTCATTAGATGATATGAACAACCTCCAATATGTTGCGATCATCTCTCGAGGTAGTATGGACAACCAGTACTGCAACTACCTCTTACTGGCAAGGTTACAATCATCTTTGAATGGATGGTATGAACTGCCAAGCAGAAACCAACCCTTTCCCGACGATATGAACAACCTTAAGCAGTTGTGCTGAACCGCATAGCGACTGCCTACGTACCCTCTCCGTAGCTCAAAGGGATCAAGCACGACCGTAGTTCGTCTTCTTTGGTTTAGATAGTATGAACTACCCTCTCTGATAGTAACTATCTCTATTAGATGATCTGAACTATCCTATTCTGATAGAAATCATCTCTTATATAGATTGTATGAACTGCTTGTCGTAGCAGCAACGATCTCTAAGATAGTATGAACTGCTTACCCAAGGCAGTAACTATCTCTAGATGTAGCAGCAAGTTAGATAATATGGATAGTATGAGTTGCATAGCAACAACTATCCCTAGCACATCCCATCACCAACAATCACCTTGGAAACTATCCATTGATGAACAAGATACCATCATCTATGTTTGTACTTGTACCTGCAACTTAAAGTCAACAATAAACTACAATATAAATCATACACAAGAGTACTTGATATAAATCATCCATTACGTTAATAATAACAACGCTAGAGAGTGTACATTCTAGTTCTCATTTGTATGCGGAATCAAGATTAAATGATAAAGTGTCACTACAATTTTAAAGCTACATAGTACTTCTGTAGACATACCATTTCAACATTATAACATAAATTTACCACCAAATAAATGCATGTAAACCACACTAAACCACAAGATTATGTGAGTGAGCCTGATGTCCAATGCATATACATGCTCGCCAAAACTAATAAAACAAAAACCCACGACTGTAAACAATCTTTCTCGCCAGTTAACATTACTGCCAACAACAGTTCTATATACCAAGTAAAAATAACTTGTAACCGGCCGAGTGTTCTTTTCATATTATTATGTAAGTCTAGTAATAGCTTTGTAAGTGTGATCTACAAAAACTTTGGATATTCCTTTTGTTCATTATGGGATCGACAATAGCTCACAAGTACAAACTATATGCATAACAATAACAAACGCCAAATGGATAACCAATTTGGTTCCAAGGAAGCAACATCAATAAAATTTCATGGAAATGATAAGTAAGCACAGAACCGTGTAACACCCTATTAAGAGTAAACATCACTCATTCAAGTTCCAGATTTTCTAACATGACACAATTTAGTAAGCGTCGCCCGGAGTCTCAACAACAATGATAAATTTAATTCATAAAATCTAAGTTTGTAGTTCAATTCGGCATTTCCGACACACTATGTTCAGGAATTCTCAGAAATTTCAGCACGGACATGCCATGTTTGCATCGCGATAATTTCTAGAGTATAAAAACAAATCAGACGTGTGATACCATGATGGATAGCTCTCAACCCCCTCTACAACTTCTTAGGAGACACCCTGAGCTAGTTCAGACTCTAAAGGATTCAAAAATGCAGGAGAAGATCACGACAGAACCAGGACAAGAACACTTGTTTCAGAAATTTTAGTGTTGACTGCCAGTATTTGCAAAGCCATAATTCTCAAACTACAAGTCTAATTTCTATCCCTTTTTAACACATAATAGAGGACACTTAGATGAAAAATTCCCGTGAAGAAATCATGGTTTAAAACATCACCTTTACACCTAGAATTACACCCCCAGTATGATCTCAAATTCAACCGAACATTCTACTCTAAGAAATGAAGTTCAGAATTTACACAGTCAAATCAACATTTTCTAGCCTAATTTCATTGTCCGTAAGTTCGGAACTAGACTTTGATGTTATCATAAAAGTCGTAGGTATTTCCGAGTAGTTAATGACAGTGGTATCATTTGTCTATTTCCGATTAACGGTGCAAATGATATCACATCTACTATAACTGCTGTGCAGTTCAACAATTTGAGACTTCCAACTTGATATCGTTCACTAAAATCAACCACTTATCTGATTCAATCAAACTATACCATTCTGGAATCATCAGACGATATCCTACAGAACTTAAAAGAGGAGACATAGATTTAGACTAAGTAACACAAGTATTGTTTGGTTGGTTCCTTATGCTAAAAAAACTATATGATTTAATTAAGCTAGTGTAGTTGATTCAATCTGAGTCCAGAGAAAATGCTAATTATATAAACATTCATAATAATCTCTTAGTTATGTACCGCCAATAAATGTCCCTGTACTATCATTCATATAATCAACAAATTGAACACTCTCAAACCATAATCAACTAAACACTATCCAATATCAATAAAAGGATAGATAATTGTCCCACTCCATAAGACATCAACCTTAATTGATAGTTGAGACAATAGTTATTGTTTACCTTCTAATACATAAAGAGAACCCAAGACTATATTAAGCAGATAACATACATAAGAGAAGAAAGAGTACATTTCTAACATCTATAACACCACTAGTTCATTTCTACATTTTTAACTATCAGAAAGACCTATTTGATATCGGCATAAACAAGTACTTAACACCCAAAACCTTATTTGACACTACTGTACCATTACCGAAATATATGAAGAGAGCAACAAGAAGTTTTATCATTTTTCTCTTTTGTCAAGATTTTTATCAAACAATTGAGGTGCAGATTTTGCTATGGTCCAGAGATGTGTCGAGTGGGCTTGTATAACTCCGTTTGTAGCTTCTTCCATCTGCAAATTCAATTTTGAATACAAACCCAAGATTCCATGCCTTCATAATCATTGAAATACTCTCTATCATAGCCATACATCACACAATTGAAAAGAAATAATCCACTTCCCATAACTTGTTTTCTTGTTGATTTTTCAATCCAAACCCAAACCAAATTCATGTAAAACTCTAACCCACTTCTCATAATTTTTCATGGATTCTAATCACTCCTTAATCTTCACCATGCATCAACGGCACATCTCCTTTTGTCACCTGATTTTCCGGCAAGAATTTTGTCCCAAAACTTAATTAAAATCAACAACAACTTCAAGTACTCTTGTCTCCACAAGAATCCTTCATATATGATTTCAAGTTTTTGTTCTTTTAATTTTCATGCAAAAATTGCCAGAGAAGAAGAAGAATGAAAGAGAAAAGGGGGAAGAAGATAAAAATCTTCGTTTTTCTCTCGGTTTCTTGGTTTTTATGTTGAAAAAAATGTGATACGTGCCCAGCTGCATGGGCCACTATTATAGCACCTAAGGGTTTTAACTAAGGCATACATTTATATATATGTACTAACATTTCTTATTAAGAAGTCTAGAAGTGTCAAAAGACACTCAAGTACTAGAGTTTTAGGCACTATAAATATAAAATTTGACGAGTGGGTTTAGTTAAACCCGAGAAAAAGTACGGGTATAACAGATTAGATGGATCCTTTTGTTACAAGAATTTTCTCTAGAAATTAGAGACAAAGAGGGTGCAAAAAATATAGTAGCAGACCACTTGTCTAGGCTTGTTTTTGATCCCCCTGATGATTCCCCTCCTGTAAGGGATAGTTTTCCTTATGAATTTTTTTTTCTTGTTTCCCGATTACCTTGCTATGCGAATATAGTGAACTATCTTGTTACTATTCGAATGCCCCAATATTAGGGTAGACAAGATCGTTCTAGGTTTTAACCAAGGTTAAACATTTCTTTTGGGATGATCCTTATATGTTTTAAGTATTGCACAGACCAGATTATTAGGAGATGTATACCTGAGAGTGACCAGTCCAATATAATTTTCTTTTGTCATGATTATGCTTGTGGGGGTCATTTTAGTACTAAGAAAACCGCTGCTAAGATATTGCAGTATGGATTCTACTGGCCTTTGTTGTTTAAAGACACCCACTGTTACTGTGTTACTTATGAGCGTTGCCAGAAGTTAGGAACCATTTCCCGTAGAAATATGATTCATTTGAACCCTATTCTAGTTATGGAGGTATTTGATGTGTGGGGCATTGATTTTATGGGTCCTTTTCCTATTTTTTTTGGTTATTTTTATATCATTGTCACTGTAGACGATGTGTCTAAGTGGGTTGAGGCGGTTTCATGTAAAAAAAATGACCACAAGGTTGTGTTCCAGTTTTTGAATGATAACATATTTGCACGTTTTGGTACACCGCGAGCTATAATTAGTGATGGAGGGTCACACTTTTTTAATCGACCATTTAGGATTTTGATGAAGAAATATGGTATTACCCACAAAGTAGATATCCCATATCACCCACATACTAGTGGTCAAGTAGAGGTTTTCAACAGGGAGATAAAACGTATTTTAGAGAAAACTGTTAATCCTAATTGGAAAGACTGGTCATTGAGGCTTACTGATGCCTTATGAGATTACCGTACTGCGTTTAAGACCCCCATTGGAATGTCACCTTATCATCTAGTTTTTGGAAAGGCATTTCACCTTCCTGTTTAGTTATAACATAAAGCATATTGGGATGTAAAGTAGTTTAATTTTTCGCTTGACAAGGCAGGAGCTCACAGAAAACTCCAGCTCAATGAGTTGGAAGAGATTCGTAGAGATGCATACGATAGTGCTAAGGAATAAAAGAACAAAATAAAACTTGTGCATGATAAAAATATTTTAAGAAAGTCATTTTCTCCAGGTCAAAAAGTTCTTCAATATGATACCCGTTTGCATCTATTCCCCGGGAAGTTACGCTCTCGGTGGACGAGTTCTTTTATAGTTCACACTGTTTTTCCTCATGGTTCTATTGAGATTGAGACACTAGATGGTAGTAGTTCTTCCAAGGTTAACGGTCAGAGATTGAAACCCTTTTTAGAGCCTTTTCCTACAGGTGATGTTGAGAAGGTCCCTCTGGAGGACCCATCTTACCTTGATTGACCATCAAGGATGTTGTTGTACATTAGTAAGTTTTTGTGGGTTTTTGTTTTTATTTTCTGTCTTATTCTCTGAAGAAGGATTGTTACGTTTCACCCAAGTACTATCTTTCTGACTTACCTCTTTATTCCTCTAGTTACCTATATTTTTGGTATTGCACTTTAGTTTGAAACATTGAGGACAATGTTAGGTTTAAGTTTGGGGGTAAGGGAGAAAATTTTAGTTGAAATAATAAAACTCCAAACTTTAGAAACTTGTGAACAATTCAGGATGACACTAACCATTCTAGGTAGATGAAAACATAACTCTTATCTATAGGAATTGGTGTGCCCAGCTAAATGGTCTATTCATAGAAGAATGCACCCAGTTGTTATAAATAACATGATAATCATTGAACAAGCATATCTCGGAGTCTATCTCGACCATATCACCTTTTGTTTTTATTTTTGCAATTTTTGGTGTTTCTCTAAGTGATTTGATGGGGCAGGAGTACCAAATTGTTATCACCGCCAGGATAAAGTAGAGTGTTTGAGATCAAGCCCCATTATTGTATCATTTAAAAAAAACAAAAAAAAAAAAAATGAGTATTGACACTTTGATAGTAATATGTGTGTGTTCTCCCTGTCTCCGTCGCATAAGCAAGCGTGGAACGCAGGATCCATGAGAACTATCATGTAAGATGCTAATAAAGAGCATGCACTTGGATTTAAATTGATCCAATCATGTTGTCACTACATTTAGCTAAGATAGTTGTTTTATTTCCAATAAATCGACCGCTGGGTGATCGTTTAAGAAAAGTGATAAAAATGTGTTCGTTCGCTGAGACTTGTGAAGATTCATTTTAGACCTAATTTTGATTTAAACTAGAAAATAAGTAAAAGCTTTTAACAATATTGGGAAGAACTGGAAATAAGGATTCCACCAAAATCACTTGTGAATGATTTCTACAATGATTCTTTAACAATTATAACTCTTTTATTGACTCTGTTTCTTTGCCAAAAGTAGATTGCTAAAACATTAACTGTAAATCACAAGCATGGTGCATCAAAAAAACTTAAAGTCCCAGCATACACCATCAAACAAAATAACAACTAATTAAGAAAAATCATAAATAGTTTAAAAATCAATGCAAAAGTCATTAAGAATCAAAAATAGTTACAATTTATTCATGAAATATGGCTTCCTCCATTGTACTAGTGGTTGGGTTTAGCTCCTCATGATGTACGCACTATCAAAACAATTATCCATGGATCAAAAGTGTGTAAAAAGAAGAAAAAATAATAACACGGATGGTTCGCAACGGTGTAATGGCGTTGCAAACTACTATTGTCACTGTTACAGAGGAAAAGCGTTTTCAATTGAAGATAAACGTTGCAAATGCTAAGATATCCGTTGCAAATGGGTTGAAGAAACTGTTGCAGCTGAAGATAAACGTTGCAAAGCTCAAGATAAATGTTGTAAAACACTTGAAGAAACCGTTGCCTTTTCTCTGTTTTTCGTGTTCTTCAACAACAATTCTCTTTTTTCTTCCTTTTTTTTCTTTCAATTGAAGCTCTCCCATTTTTTACTCGATAAGGACCCAAATACAATCCAAAACCAACTCAAATTCTCGATTATCCTAAACTTCATAAAAATCAGTTTTCGGCTAAATCAAGGATTTCAGCCATTTTTCTCGGCAACAAACACTCCATACGACGTGTTTTGAACACATTTTGATCATTTCTTCAAGTTGATATATCTAAAACTCCTTCGTATCCCATAAAAATGGGTCCCAAATCAATCAGATAACTCTCTTGCGTAAAAGAATTGTTCATGCCATTTTTTAGATTTGAAACAAAGAAGGGGGTGCCCTTATCATTCTGCTAGGCGCCTTTAGTTATTTTCTGGGTGCCTTAACACTTTTGAGCTGATTTTTCCGTAAATATTTATTTCCCAAAAATACCTACAAAGACATAAAAACACACAGTAAGTACACAATCGAGAACTAGTAATACAAAGAATTGAGCACAATTTAGACATAAAAATGTGTCTATCACCGGGGCCCTTGTATATACCAGCTGAGTCGATATTAGTATAAGGAGTAAGATCAGTGGGAGCGTATCTCAATCCATTAGGATTCTTCCTGGTAGTGACCTTCAGACAGATATGGGAAACACCGTTCACCTTAGTCAACATGTGCACCATTCATTACTTCTATTTCCATATTCTAATCTATCCATGTGTTTGAATTTGATTGATTCCGAGCAATGTGAGTGTTGATAATTTCCATTCAGTTCTGGAACGTTTGATGAATATTTGAGTAGAGTGTTGCATTCTTATATGAATTTTGGTACGTTGAGTGCAAACTCGTGTACAACAATTGGACTCATATAGGGTAATGATTCTTATAGGCGAAGAATTTTGTAGCCAACTAAATATCATGTTTAATGTCTACCCTCAATCGTTCATAAGTAGCTAGAGTTTGGAGTAAAGGTTTTGTGGGTATATCTCTTATAAACCCTCACGAGACAAAAACTCGTCCACTAGGGACACCTAGGAGTTTAAAGGTTTGTTGCACATGCTAAGTGCAATCGTGATGCCTGCGACAGTGAGTTAAGATTTTCTTGATTAGATTTGCTCGAGGACTAGTAAATAATCAGTTTGGGGGTATTTGATAGACACATTTATGTGTCTAATTTGTTCCTAATCTTTATAATGTTAGAACTCAATTTTGTACTAATTTTTTGTTTTTATGTATGTGTAGGTGTTTTTGGGAAATAAACATTTGTGGATAAATTGGCTCAAAAAGAGTGTTAAAGGCACCCGGAAAATTTACTAAAGGCACCCAAGAAATTGATAAAGGCACCCCTACTCTGGATAAGGGCACTCTACCTTCAACATAAAATTTTGGCGGGAAAAACTATTTTTGAAAGTTCAATTTACTGCGTGATATTCTGTATTGATTTTGGATAGAGTTTGAGAGATTTTCTCGTACAGTTAGATTGGGATTATCCCGTTTTGTCCAAACAACGCTGGTAATTAAATTAGATACGTGAACAAGGGAAGATTTCATCGTATCTCGTTAAAGCAGGGGAAGAAAAATATTCTCGGGATTTTATGTTCGATTCTCTAGTGCTATTTATGGGAACTGTGTGGAAGATTAGGGAGGATATCTTCTCTATTTATTGTGTTATATTGGAGAGACTGTTGATAGCTCGATTAAGCGTAGCAGATAAGGAAAGGAGAATAAAATCTCCATGACTTTGCAGAGAAGAAGAAAAAAAGATATTTAGAATTAACTCGCGTGATTGGAGGTGTTGTTGGGTATATAAAGGGTTCTGGGGACTCATAGAAGGAGGGGAGAGAGTTTGGGAGAGAGGATACAGGCTACATAGCGAGAAATCAAGAGTTGCAGAGAATATTTTTATGTTGCTGAAGAACACGAAAAACAAAGAATAGGCGACGGTTTCTTCAACCATCTATCACGGTTTCTTCATCACATTTTCAACGAATATCTTCAGCTTTACAACGTTCACCTTCAGCTTTACAACGTTTATCTTCAGCTCTAACAGAGCCATGTTATTTTCTAATACCTCTCCAGATGACAAAGCCATGTTGTTTTCTTGTACCTATTTTAGAGGGAATTTGTTTAGCATATTTGGAGTGAATTATTTGAGACCATAAAACATGTGGTTCCACCATAAGTCTCCAAGCTAATTTTGCTAACAAAGCTTCATTCATCTTCCCGAGTTTCTTTAGCCATAGACCGCATTAGCTTTCGAGGAACAAATTGGTTCCCAAGCCTTTAGGTAAAGACTTTTATTTCCTTTTTTTTTCCCACCAGAAATCTATGGAGATGCAGGTTAATTTGTTTATGATGGTAATCGGTAAAGTGAAACAATACATAAGGTAAATATGAATGGTGTTTAGGGAAGCTGAGACTAGAGTATTTCGGCCAACTGGGGAAAGAGATTTATTTTTCCAACCTTTGAGTCGAACTTTGAATTTATCAACAAGGTTTGAAAAACTCGGGGCTTCTTGTCTTTGGAAAAATAAAGAGGCCCCCAGGTATTGATCTTTGAGGTTTATTTTTTTTTACTCTGAGAGAGCATATGAGAGTCCTGCATAATCTAGGAAGAACCTTTGGGATGAAAAAAACACAAGATTTCTCAAAGTTGATAGTTTTCCCCGAGATGAGACTAAAAACATTAAGGATGTTGAGAATATTTCGACATTCTTTTAAGTTTTCCTTGGTGAAAGTGAGAATATCATCGACAAACAGAAGATGCAATATTAAAGGCTTTCCTTAGCAACTTTGAAGACATAGATTTTCTTGGAAGCTTCAGCCTGAAGGATCATTCGGGATAACGTATCCATACAGATTATGAAGAGATATAGGGACATGGGGTCACCTTGTCTAATCCCTCTAGAAGGTTTAAAAAGGTTTCCAGGTGACCCATTCAGGAGGACATAAATCGAAGTGGCAGAGAAGCATTGATAGATGAGGTCACACCAATGTTTGGAGAATCCCATATTCTTGAGAATTTTAATAATGAAATCCCATTCATTTTTTTCAAAAGCCTTACTCATATCAGTTTTAATTCCTTGTAAACCGGTTTTTCATTTTTTTTCTTCATTTTATGGAATGAAGAACTTCATTGGCAATAACAATGTTGTCTACAATTTGCCGAATTGGCACAAAATACGCTTGGAAAGGGAATGTGCAACCATTAAGATAAGGTTTGATCATGTTTGCCAGAATTTTAGAGATTAATTTATAGGTCATGTTGCATAGACAATTGGCTGGAAATCACCAGGTTGTGAAGGGTGAAATTTTTTATGAATGAGTGAGAGAAAATTATGAGTTATCTCCTTCGGTAAGAACTTGGATTCGAAGAATTTTTGGACAAGGAGACAAATATCCTTTCCCATAATATCCCAGCTTTTGTGAAAGAAACCCATCGGAAAACCATCCTGGCCCGAGGCTTTCGAAGGATGCATTTGCTTCAACATTTCCCATATTTCCTCATCAGACGGTGTAACCACCAGGGAAAAATTTAGATCTTCATACACCCAGGACGGAATAAGCTTCATAATTTCAGCTTGGTTATTTTGGTGGGCCAAGTCATTTGAACACGAAGATTGGTCTGTTGATTTGAAATGGTTTTTGAACATGGAAGCTATAAAACTAGAATTTGAGTGAATGGTTCCTTGAGAGTCTTGAAGTCTCAAAATTTTGTTGACCCTGAATCTGTTAGCACCATATCGGTGAAAGAAACCAGTATTTCTATCTCCAAATGAAATTATCTCTCGATTTTTTCTTTCATAAATTCATCTTTTATGTTATACCATTTGGTTAGATCCTTTAGGAGCATTTAAAACTTTTGAAAATCCTCTATAGTTTTGTATTTTATCTTATGGAAAGAGTTTAATTGGTCCCTCAAACATTTTATGTAACGTTATACTTAGTCGAACTAAAACGAGAAAGATCTAGTAGCATATTTGTGTTCTTATTTTTGGCCGGCCTTCATCTAACTTGGATGTTAAGGACATGGCATGCTCTAAGGAAAAACCACTAGAGGCGTGCTTTTGGATTCTGAAGCACCGATAATATGCTTTTGGATTCCGAAGCACCAATAATATCCCAAACACAATGAGAGATTGAAAGGAGAAAAAATGAGTAACAGAACAAATGATATTGAAAAAAATAAAAGAGATATGTTGTTCAGACTCAATTTTCCTAAGAATACCGATATTGAATAGTGATAGTTATTTTGACTTCGGTTTCACGACTATAAATATTAATTAGTTAAAATTAAACAGAGTTTAATCAAATTCAACCATCTAAATAACTTGAAGACTCTTATATAGACTTTGGGGGTGAGGGCGGGGGATCCTAATTTGTGCAACAAGAAATGGTGAAGACAATCCAAAACCATCTCAAACCCTAGTTTGTTATTTTTGGGGAATTCGAATTTTCCTAAAATAATGAAAGTAATATTGAATAAAACTATATGCTACAAACAACGACCCTAACGGACTCCTAATGAAGCAATTATTAATTGAACAAAAACTTTCCTAAAATAGTAAAAATGAGCTTATGAAGCCCTAAACTATAGAATTTGGCTAAATTTTGGCGACCATATGGATCTATTGATCATCAAGATTGATTGTCCTGTTTTCCATCAAAATAGACCCCTCTTGAGCTAAATTGCAACACTCGGGTCTTTAGCCTCCAAATAGGCTATAACTTGCTCATTTGCATCAGTTAGAAAATAAAATGAAGAATAAGAACTTTATTCACTTAAACTTCAGTCCTAAATTATAAAGATAATAAAGAAGAACATATATTTATAGCTAGCCAGTAACAAGTGAAAATGGGTTCACCCATATTATCGAGACTTTTTATTCAATAAGATCTAACAATGACTACAACTACATACTCATTCAAAACAAAATAAAAAATTGTGTTGAGTTTAAAATTCAAACTCCAACAACCTTCCTTAAACCCAAACACATAAGTACTCACAACGACAAAAACCTAACAACTTCTTCAGCTTCAAAAAGGTGATTGACTTCAATGGTTTTGGTGAATATATCTGCAAGCTACTCCTCTGACTTGCAATACTCCAAATAACTACACCATTCTTGACAAGATTACGAATAAATTTAACATAAATATGCTTATCTCTTCTATAAAACACTGTTTTTTAGCTTAAAGCAATTGCTGACTTGTTGTCGCAGTAAAACTTAGTTGCAGATACTTGATTGAGATTTAAGTTTTCCAACAAACGATGTAACCAAACGGTCTGAATGCAGAAGTACCTGTTGATATCTATTCTGCTGCGGCAGTAGAAAACATAGCTACCACTTGTTGCTTCTTTGATGACCAATAACTTATACTAGAAACGATAAGAAATACGTAACCAGAAGTACTTTTACATCTATATGATCACCAGCCCAATCGTTGTCCGTATAACCAACAAGTTCATAGTAATTAGACGATGCATAAAAAGTACCATTATATTGTATACCATTTACGTAACGAAGGATCCTTTTCAAAGATTATAGATGAGCTTGACTAGTTTACTCCATGAATCGATTAATCAAACCAACTATGAAAGCAATATCATGTATAATTGATGTTAAGTAGCATAAATTCCCAACTAGCTAGAAATGACGAGTTTGATTCACTAACTTATCCTTACCAATATGATCGCAACATATTCTAGCTTCCTTCCACCCATGTCTTTATAGGAGTGCAAGAATCCATCTTAAACAACTTTTATACATCAGGAACATTTTTATTTTGGGAAATAAATATGCCGTTATCTTTCTGCACAACTTCAAGTCCAAGAAAATAAGACATGAGACCCATGTCAGTCATCTCAAAGTGATTAATATATGTTTTAGGGTGAAAACAAATGTACGGTAAAATCATACTTTCAAGTAGGTTCGAGAGATCAAAATCGAATAGGACTAGCCTATACCAAGAAATGGTCGTTCACGTCCTGCTTCAATCACAAAGATGGAGAATATTGGGTAGGTGTTAGGGAGGGGAAGCAAAGAAAGTTGAGAAATATAAGTGTGATAGATAGTGTGTGAAGGAGAAATGATTATCTCTGAGATGAATCGTTATTTCTGTATGTTTAGTTTCTCCTGACTTGTTGTCCCGTTTTTGAATGGTTGGGAACTATCTATTTATAGTTCAAAGGAGATACACTGATTTCTCGTAAGTTGTGGAAGTTAGGAGAGGTGGAGAAGTGGTGATTTTGGAGATTTTAGTGGGGTGGTGTCCGGAAAGTACGAAAGACCGGTCATACCACTACTTCTCATCCTCTCAACTTCTTTGTAACCGCCAATTTCTTGTTGCCTTCTTGTTCGTGGATATGTTGCTACAACACACGATTGTCGTAGACCACTAGACCAATATTCCAATGAGAATCCCCTGATATGTTGTATTTGATATCTCGTAGATAGTGGAGTCATAAACCACTATTATTTTGATTAAGTCAAGTGAAGTAAAATGACTTGCTAAGTTAGCGAGGCAAGCAGCACAACTCACTGAATTGATAGTCATACTGATTAGTGTCGAGTATGGTAAGTTTAGTGGTCATGTACTATCTTAGAAGTAACATGGCATATTTAATGGCTAAATATTAGCCCAGAAGTGACTTAGCATAAATCTGAAAGGCATTTAAGGTCAAATACTGTAGAGAGTTTCTTAAGTAAGAAGACTTGTTAGAAAACCATATAAGATTTGATATTAGATCAATATTGGAAAGAAAGGTGTATTTCTGGGGGAAGTAGCTATCAAGGCCAGCACTTGCGCCAAAGTCAAGGAAGTACTTGCTCTAAAGTTAAGGAAGTACTTGCGCCAAGGAGGACGCTAAGGCCAAGGGAGGCGCTCCAGCTGAAGGAGGGACGCGCCAGGTAGGGACGCTGCTGGAGTGAGACGCTTGCGCTGGGACGCGCCAGTATGTGAGCTTCGCTGAGGCGCGCCAGGGATGGGTGCTCCTGAGACGCGCCAAAGCTGAGAGACTCGCTATATATGGATACGAGCTAGGATAGAGACCTTCCAGCCATGGGGACCTGCTAGGCTTATTGACCTGCCAGCCTTAAAGACGCGCTATGCTTTTGGCGCGTCAGGTATGGGCTCTAATCTAGGGATGCATCAGACCTGGAACGCTACGACCAAGGGCTTTAAGCCCTGGAATTTATGCGACTTGATACTAGCTCGATATGGCATGAATATTATGAGTATTGAGGAGGCTGCAAGGCTAGTTTAACAAACTCGGTTCTGTGTGGTTGATCAATAGTGGAATCAAGTTGTTTTGCAGTTGTTACTTTTGAAGATTGAAGACTTGAAGACTTGAAGACTTTTTTTTTGGTTATGATCTTTATGTGTGACTATATTCGAACTTGATTATCTGGGATTTCATAAGCAGTTTATCTTGATAAACATCAGACTTTTAGAAGATCGAACAAACTGTCTAGTTACATTAAGTTGCTTGGATAAAGCTTGTACATCAAGATTGATTATCTCAATCTCCCTGACTCTACTTTATCTCTGATCCAAAGATTGATTCTGGGAGATTGATAAGTGAGTTGGTCATTGAAGTAGGGTAGTCCTTTGCTGTTTCGGGTAATCCAAAGGGGCCAGGTGCTGAAGTCTTCACAGTGGTAAAACGACTCAAGATAACGGACTTTATCTTGGGATTCACGTGCGTCAGCCATATTGGTTGGAGGTGCATGGATACTGAGGTAACATGGTAACTTATGGTAGTTTACTTGGTCTCAACTATACGAAGTTGCGGTAGTCAATTTGTATAACGACTTAATAGTGAGAGTATTCAAAATAGTACAGGTCTCGGGGTTTTTCTGCCAAGCAGTTTTCCTCGTTAACAAAATTTTGTGAGTCATATGAATGCTTTACTTTCCATATTATAATAATTATTATAACTAAGTAATCATACTTGTACGTTAATCATCTTTTGGTAACGATCCTATAGTTAGTTCGAATAAAACTTTGACTATTACCGAGGTTTATCTTGTTGAAATAATATTTTGGTCGTAATTGTTTCGATAATATTATACAAAGTGAAGTATGCATAAGGTGATATCAAAAAGAATATGGTGTACTTGGTACCCTCGTCATTTCTTATCGTATGCCAACCAATATTACCTAGTTGCATATCCATGTACTTTGCTATATTAGTCAACTAGTTATGTGTGATCTTCTGGGAAAGTAAACCATGTCAATTTTCAATGTTAAAATAGTAAAGAAAATATATCTTAATGATATTTATAAGATCTAGACTTGAATATCAAAGGAATAAATATGAACAATAATATATTGGAGTTAAATACATGTTTAATATGTCATAAGTAGAATTTCGGTTCAACTTGTATTTATTGTGAAATCCAAAAGCTTAAGAGTAAAAAACTGAGATTTTGAAATTCTACAACTTGGAACAGTCCTCAAGCTATTATACTTGGAAATTTAATTCGACTCTAAACAAACTTTAAACCATGTTCAAGAAAAGACTTTTCTAACACAATTTTTTAAACTCCGGATTCACCATTAGATACATGATAGGTGAATTATTTGTACTAGTTTGGTACTCTTATTCATTGCTTTCTTGTTAGTTTTGGTATCATTATGCTTTGATTTATTTTTTTTTGAGTTTCTTAGGAGTTTTGGAGTATATTCAACCAAAGAAAAAGAAAGTTCATTACGACATGAAATGAACAAGGAAGTCAAGTTCTACAAGTGAATAAGGGACAAATACAAGTTAAACTCATTCCGAATGAGGTCATTCGGAAGTCAAGTTGAAATACGAAGCCAACTCAAAAAGAATGAGGTCATTCTGAATTCGTATGAGGAAGTTATGAGCAAAACAACCGAAAAGAAGTGAAATGTACAACAAAACAATCAGTAGATAATAAAGAACTCGATTCTACTGATTATGGACAGCTTCAGGACCAAGAAAACTTCGTTTTTGATCTCTTAAAATATGTATACATAAGGGGAATTGAATCTTCCGATTATGACAAGTGTTTTGTCCAGGAAAAGTCATATTTTGATATCCAACAATCAATAGATGGGAAGGAGAATGAGTCTAGCGATTGTGACACGACGGGGGCCACTTCTTGGAATTATTTTGGACTCTCAAAACTCTAAGAGAGGACATATATAACACGGAGAAGGAGAATAAGGAGCTAGGGCTTGGAGTTGTGACTGATCATCACGATTTCTAGAGTTTGTTTTACTTGCTTTCTTGTATATTTTCCATGGATTTGAAAAATCCATGAGTAAATAAACATTTCTTATTGGTTAGATATGTAGTTATAAGTTGGAAAACATGTTTATTAATTGAAGTATTCATTCTCATCTGTTCATAATCTCTTCAATATCGTTCATATTCTACCATTTATAACGCCATGTATGATCAATTGCTTGATTGCTTAAGTCGAAAATTAAATGAACATGCGCTGATATCTATAGCTAAACTAAGCTTTCATATCCGGAATGGTCGAAAGATCCTTGTTACAAGTAGCATAAAATATTTGTTAATGACGGGATGTTACAATGCAATTATGTGTAAAACGTGACCTAGGTTAAATCCGTGTAGCTCTTGCGCTGGATTGCTTCGAATAACCTCAACTCACAAATACCATCGATTTCATTGGGTTAAACTTGAGTGGCTCTTGCGCCAAGTTATTCATTGAAAATAATTCAAAGAGTGACTCTTGCGCCTTTGATGATAATAAGAGTTTTGCCAGAGTAAGTCTGCGATAAGATGCTTTAGGTTATTGATATTGAGAGTGGTTAAATGTTGAGTTTGATTCATTTGATAACATGTTAGAATATGGATGATGAAAACTTAGTGCTCTTTATCTCTGATATTCGTTTTAATCTATATGTTTTAGTATACCTTAGTTATAATCCCAACCCCCCCTCCCCCCCCCCCATTTACATACGTAATCAAAAAGTTTCATAACAACCTATATCTCCCTGTGGATCGAACTTGTTCTTATTACTATACTCTAATCCAAGTTTTTGAAGTAAGAACTTGAAATAATTTTGCTTGTATGACAACCGATTAATACACATATCTAGTTTCCTGAAAGTTCACCATTAATTCATGACAAGAGTCATATTAGTGTTATGTCGAAATCACAGAAGTATAGAAAACTATACTATGTAATTCAAAACAATAAGTTGTAAAAACAACAAATGTATATCCTTTTATTTTAATACTTAGATCATAATAATGATGAAGTCATCAATATACTAAATCCATGTAAACAAACTTTGTATGTTGTGTTTTCAATAAATACGACCGTAAGAACTTGATAAAAATGGAAAAAGGCAAAGTTAATAGTTATTAACCTCAATATGAAGGATGATGTCTTAGCTTGTCTTCAATATATCTTCAAGCTTCAATAAGTAACTAGAGATTGTCCTAGAATTTCTATGTCCTAGGTCTAACCAAACGAAGTTGAGTTTAGTAAGCAATTCAAGCGACCGAGTTTTGAAACACTTGAAAACCAAACTTGACATACCAGTTCTTGGTGGGTTCAACCGAGTAATACTCTAACAATCCCCCCTTTGTCAATTTTAGTGATAAAACTCTTCACATATGGTGAATACAAGAATTATCAAAAATTATTGAATCATAAACATCTCATAATTCTTCTTCAGACGTTGTATCCAAGAATCAACAACTTGCCTACATGTATCCAAAATAAATGTCATCGTTGAAACTTCCAATAATAGTTCTTTTTACTTAAAGGTAAGCTATGATGATTTTTCAAACCGAACCTAACTGTTATTCCAATAGTACGATATCAATCAAGATACTACTACTCACAACATGATATGTTTCTCCCCTCTAGTAAATGCTTTATCTCTTGTCCGTTAGATATGACTAAACATCACATATAGCTCTTTCACCCTCCGATAATGCTACTAGCGACTTACATGTTATTGTAGTCAATCTACAACCAAGTGATCAAAACCACACCATATATTTCTTCCTTTTTTTGTATTAAAAAATGACCAATGCCCGAGATATACATTAAAGTATTTTGAAAGAACCATCAAGTTCAAAGAACTCGATATAACCTATACGAGATTAAGATAAACCAAAGGTATAACATATCATCAATTCGATGAGCCTATTAAAATCAGAATAAACTTAATTTCTCATCAAGAAAGGTTTAATTATAGTAATTCTTCCCTATGTTTGAAAAGCCAACTAAGATCAGAATTAACTTAGTTACTTATCAGGAAAACAATTATCACACTCCTTACAAGCATATATAATTAAGAACAAGCTCAATTAAGAACTTTCCATGTATGTTTTATCCTCTAACAAAATGAGAATAACAACAAGACAACCTTTACCAAAGAAAGGTTATAAACACGATTTTAATAATCTCTTGCAATAAGAATCAACTAAAACACGATTTCACCAAAGAATATGTATGTATATGCATACTATAAAGATATTTAGTATAGGTGACTCAGATATGAGTTAAATCTTCACAACTTTGTTATGATTATGATATAACAATCACAAAGATTCATCCATAATCAAACGCCACATATATGTCATAAGAAAGTACGAAAATCGTGAGGCCGAAAACAACATAAGGAGATATTCGACAAAGAACAAGTATTTCAATCACACTATCAATTATTAATGTCACCAAGAATTTAAAAATAAATACTTAGCATTAAATTTATTGATAGTTCAAGGAATAGATTTTACACAATAGTTGAAGTAAATCAATATTGACTAATCTGATTCCTTAGTTTAATCATAAGAACAAACTTTTATAGAGATTAAACTTGATGTTATTCACTAATTCTGATTCAGTGCTTTACTTTTGGAAATCTTCCTCAAGAAATTTTTCAGCCACGACGATCTCTTTCTTGAAAAGTTGATCAACTTGTTACCATAAGAATGGTAACTCACCAGTTGTTTCATCGATTTTCTCCATGAGCCAATCTTGATTTTGGACTGAGATGATCAGTTTGTTTTTTAGTTCCTCAAATCCTTTGATGTAAACGATCATGCATACAGTTGGAAACAACTTTTCTTTTTTCAGACTCTTAAAAACATACATCATTAAAAAGCTATATTTTGGTAGGTAATATATATTGTTTACTTTATTATAACCAGTTTCCCTCTATCCTTCTTTCATGTGGTTCATGTCTCTGAGTCCCCGAAAAACTATCTCAAAATTCTGCAATACTGTAATTACCTAAGTTTGTTCCAATTTAAGGCATTATATTTGATCGGGAGGTTGCGTTAATAATACTTATGGCTTACCTTTGTCATATGATAAACGAAACAAAAGTTCTGTGTAACTTTCTGAAAATTCATTCAAGGGCTCAATCCTTGTTACTTTTTTTACTACAATTATTCCACCTACTTGCAATTATCGTAGTGTTTTATATAATTTTTACTACAATTATTCCACTTTTGTTTTCCTTGTGACTTTTGTCTGTATTTATTCTTTTGAAATAATCTATTTTTACTATATTGAAATTATTTTGTTAACTAAGGCCCAAGTTTAACTTCTTAAATATTTTATCTGAGAGCTAAGTAACTACATATCTGACTTAGTTTGAAGACGTTTTAAAGTTTGAGTTTGCAAACCCATATACTGAGCTTACGAACCTAAGTTAACAAGATTTGTATTGTAGCCTTTTCACAAGTTGAGTTTGCGGACCTACTATTTTGAGTTTGTTATCCTAAATTGAAGTTATTTCTTATGGACAAGTTTTTTTTTTCACTTGAGTTCGCGAGCCCAAATGAACAAATCGACAAAAACTTAAATTTTGGAAAATTTTGCACTATTCTTTTTTGTTTTTACGCTAACTTTATATAGGTTTTTGGTTACCATATGTGGTGTAATTCCAAGTGGTAAAAACATAATTTTTCGTATTAAGAATAAATCAAACTTGAGAGACAAGTTCGTATCTTAACTCAACTAGTTGCATAAATCTAAATATATCTAGTTAGAAGCTATATATGGAAGGAGTGACTTTGGTAATTACTTGGGACTCAAACTTTGATAGTTTTGAATCTTGTATCTTGATTTGATCGTTCTTAGAATTCTTGTCTATTATAAGGTCATATTCTTATGCTATAAGGTTATTCAAAATTATTGATCAAATTCAAGATTCAATAGAACTTCAATCTAAGATTGCATGCTAACTCTTGTTAGTCGATATCTAAATCTGAAGTTTCCAACAAAATTCATTTAAGACTAGTTCTGAGGTAGATTATATTAGATATCTCTATAAGTTTTGAAGAGTATAAATCCTAAAATGAGAATTTGCTAAGGTAAGTCTCAAATTAGAGACTTAAAGTTTATATACTTTATAGAAAACATGAGTTAGTACTATATATAGTCATTAGAAATGATTTCGTTGATTTTGTTTCCTTTTTTATTTGTCATTAACGAGATACTATATTTACAAGGTATTATATAAAATTCTTAATTAATATCCCTTCTGCCTGGGAAAATATTTTCCTGTTTGCACAATTATTAAGAAAGCAAGTAAAAATAGTTTTTATGATTTTTTCTATTTATTCTCTCCTATGCCTAACAATCTAAGAAAATTCAGAATTGACATATATGTTAACCTAGAGATCATAAACTTGCAAATTTTATGTCGTTAGATTTTTTTTTAAAAGGTCTATGCAACAAATATAAATATGACTATCAAATTATACACATTCACTAGAATAAATTTTGGCTTCTCTTAAATATAACCATGTTTTTATTAACCACAACCCATATTATTTATAACCCATAATTTTTTTCAATTTATTAACCATAACCCATAATCCAAAATATATTTACCGAGTTAGAAAGAATTCATAGCTAGTTAGGTTAGCCGAGTTGACATATAAACAATCTGAACATGTCACCAAGTTGATTCAACAATTTTAACTAATCGTAAAAATATAACCTGTTTTTTAATCAAAACCTATTTCTCCCTTTCTTCGTCTCACAGAACCATATGCTTAAATCATAGATTCTTTTTATTTGAATTTTTAGGAAAATCAGTCAAGAAAATCATCATGGACGGACTAAAAGAATCAAATCTCCTTTACAAGATCCCTCAAGAAGAGAAAGGAGAAATGTACTAGAACATATCTCCTTTGGGTCTAACGCTCATAGCAGATCATATAAATATTAAAGATGATTTTGGTAATTATGGATGTTAACCCGTTGCTTTTTCAATCTGTACACAAATTGATTTGGCAATTCTTTATCCTCTTTTTTTGGTCGTGAACCATGTAAGAGGTACTTTGACAAAAAGATTATTTAGTCAAGGAAAAGAAAGAAATCAAAATATCATATTACGTACTAGTTAGGAGAAGATAATCAAAATCAGTGGATTGATCAAAGCAGTTGTCATGCCTTCAAAAATTTAAGTGACCATCTTTTTCCATAAATTTACTTCAAATATCCTAAACTGGTTAATTTGTCATGAAATCGTGCCTTTACATATGTATTGTTGTATTTCTTAAGCTTATCCCAAGGGATCATTTTTATTTTTGTAGTAACAAAGCCATGGAGTCTCAACTGGTAAATGGTTTCACAACAATAATTGAAGAACATTTTCAGGGTCACAAAATTAATGGGTTTGAACTATTTTTTTTCAAATGTCAAAACTATTTGTTTTTTCACCATGACTATCGTGGTTGAGAATTAAAAATAAATAAAAATAAATCTAAAATGTTTCAGAACGTTTTTTAGTGGATTACTAAATCATCGATATTCCAACTTAGAGTTTTACCTACTCACTGAATCGCTAGTCTAGTTTATGGGCTGTGAATAATAATAATAAAAAATTAACTTAAAATTATAGTTAAATACTTCATCTGTTTCTAAAAAATGTTACTATTTTTTTATTTTAGCCTAAAAATAGGCTAAATTGAAAAAGTGATATAACACTTTTCTAAAAACGGGGGAATATAATTTACCTAAGCCAGATGAATTGTGATTAATAAAAGTATAGGTATATTTAAAAGAAGCCTAAATTTTAACAATACAAAATCATTATAAAATATTGTCTTGGAAATATATCATACAGAAATGGAAAGTATTACTTTTTATTGGATAAAAGTAAAAGTAAAAATAGAGATGTTGAGAATACATGTATTGAGTAGAAAATATCATTTTTTTTAATTTGATCTTTAACCCAATTGAACCATTTGTTGGATCTAATCGACCTTCCTATTCGAGGTCTAGTCTGGTTCTCAGAATATTGGATGTCGATACCCTAAAAGGCGAACGATACTTAAAAACCATAAAACTTGTCAAAAGAGGAACGTGGGTTTTTTTCTTAGAGGAAGGTCAAATTTTACGGGAGGAATTTTTTTGGTAACAAGTATGAAAAATTGTATTTTATGGATTTTGGTTTAGTATATGAAATTATGAATTAAAAGCTAGAGTGGTTAAATTTGGTGTAAAATAAGTGTAAACCTAAACTTATCAAGGAAAAAGAAAAAAATAATGGTGGATTGGATGCATAATTTTAAATGTGAGATTTATGGGTCCAGAGAATTTGGTAGAATTACATTTTTTTCGATATGTTTGGTTGCCCAAATCCTTTGGAATCACGTTTCCAACGGGAATCCTTCATATGTAGTCCGACCCTTCCCCCTAAGATTTATTGAAAAACTTATCAAGGAATTTATGAACCCACTTTTTTTAATCCTAAAACTCAATATACATATAATTTTAAGATTTTAAGGATAATATCAAACAGTACATGAATTTTAAAACAAAAAAATATATAAATCCTAAATATTTTAAATAAATTAACAAAAATACAAATAGTTTATATAAATTTTAGAATTTAAAATCTCATGAAATTATAAATTCTTTGGAACCGTGAATTCTGCATCCATAGCCATCCTAAATAATTTAGAAAACTTTTCTCCCTTAGAGAATTTTCTTTCTCTCCCATGGCAACAGCAGGGAATGTGATGTTTGGTACTGTCATTATTTCTTAAAATAATTTTATAAGTAAATTCGGTACTGTCATTAAATGTGGTTGCAATAGGATATGTTCAATGAGGTTTGATCGAATAAAAGTGGACAACAAAGACGTGCATATATTATGTCAGTTGATTTGATCCAAAAAACTGGCCCTCACTTATTTCTATATTTCTTTTTCTTTTCTGGAAAGTATCACCATCGATTATTTAAGCGTTTTCTTTTTCTGGGTGTGTATTGTCGGCAACATGAGTGGTAGGAATACGAGGTTTACGTGTAATGTAACGTGGATCCTTCGTTCCCACATATAAATTATTAAACTTTATTGATTTTATTTTCTTTAAGTACTACACTTATTTTCGTATTTGAATGTCAACCACTCAGACTTGACCATGCCATCTTTAGTAGAATGCACGTAATTATCCTACACGCCGTTAAACAATGGTCTATTTTGGTATTGCTGAGTTTTACGAAAGTATTTTTCTGTTATACGTTATTGTACTATATTTTATAAAAAGAAGCAGTCGAACGTTTAGTAAAATATAAATTATAAGTTAAAATTGATTTAAAAAATAATTAAATTATGTTTGATAAAATATCAAGTTTAACTATTATTGTTGTAGCAAGTAATAAAAATAGATATATTTCTGTAAATAGTTTATTTATTTTTTCAGATTTAAAAATAATTAATTTTTTAATTTTTAAATATTTATATAATATTAAATTTACTATTAATATTAATTATTGTTATTGTTAGAAAATATTGTAGTTAATTATAGATATAAATTCCAAATAAAAAATTAAATTAATATTAAATAAATATTTAATAGTTGTTCTTATTTTTATTATTGATAAACTATAAAATTTCATTTAAATTGTATATAAATTTAGTTTGAAAATAAATAAAAATAACCTTCAAAGAATAAAACATATGAAATAAAATATTGATGATATATAAATTTAAGAATAATTTTTGTTATTTATAAAATAAAATAGGATAAAAAAATCAGGTATAAATATAAGGTGGACCATAAATTCGGTTTCTCCCGGGCTTTTAGAGTTGGAAAATTTTGTAAGTACTTTCCATGTAAAGCACTTTCAAAAAAATTTCCCAAACACTAAGATGGAAGAATATTACCAATGGGCTGCATATGAACCAGTTGAACTGACCAGACCGGTATAAAACCGACCGTTGATGTCGACTCGGTCCATGGTTCATTAAATAGTCGTTGATGCTACGGTTCGGTAGACGGTTTAAGGGTGAAAACCAACCGATTATAAACCGATTAGTCTGAGCCATTCATCAAGTTAAATCATAACCATCCATATAATATAATATATAAGAAAACCCTAATCCCTAATCTCATATTCTCTTTTTTTCTTCTGGTCGAGACCAATGTAGTACGTACCGGCCGGTACGGTCGAAATTTCGGCGGTTTTACCGGTATCGGCCGGGGAGCGAGACGAATTTTACAAAACCGGCGAAACGGTATTCTCCCGGTAAAATCGGCCGGTACGGGTTAAAACCGGTTTTACCCGATATAACCGGTACGTTTTATTGGTCGTCAGATGAAAAAATTAATCTAATCCAATGGCTGATATTCGCGTGAATCAGGTAAAAGTTTTGATCTTCTTCCGCCTCCATCTCTGGCTTCTTCCGCCCCCATCTCTGCATTTTTCTTCTTCAGCGCCTCCAACAGAGAGGTATTGGTCTATACTCTATCATAATCACATGCTTTCAACTCAACCCTTTTTCTTCTCTATTAACCTGTTTTTGTTTCTTGATTCAGTTAAATCACCAGTCTTATATTTGGGGGGTTTTCGTTATCTGTTAGATTTTGCATCATTTTTGTTTATTTTTTTTAAATCTAAAATACTGGGGGGTTATATCGGAAGCATTTATTTCTATACAGCTTTATTGATGTATCAATATGAAGCTCAAACTAGTGAGCTAGATAGCTCTCTCATGTTAGGTAGCTAGTGATGGTTAAGTACTGTTTGATTAGGGTTTTTGTGTAAGTTGTTCCTTCTAGGATAATGGATGATGGAGTTTTAGTGTGCATTTTACTTAAAATGTTGATGTGTATAGTATTTGTTGTGTATTCTTCTGATTGTCTCAATCATCATTTTCACTTGTTCTCTTAGTACCAAAAAAAATAATTTTCTTCCTCCCAATTTGCAGTGATGTTGTAGATATGGTCAAGGTATTTTTCAGATTTGAGAACTATAAGAGTGTCGATTTTGTGGTCCGAGATTCGTTTGAATGTCTTTTGATGGTCTGAAATTACTTTGAAGTTGAAGTGCTTGCTTTTTATAAATTTTTGCTGGTCTGAAATTACTTTTCGAATATTATCCACCCCGTCAATGGCACTACAAAACCATGACATCCACTGCAAATAGGAAAAACCAAATTAGCTTTTATGTGGGTGTGAATGTTAATGTGACGCTGTAATTATGATGTGCTGAAAATCTGCAAGTGGCTTATGCATCTTTTAAAATCTTTGTGGCCAACTTATCATGCAGGCATGAGCAAAAATGACGTATCTTTGTTGGTAGGTGATGCTTTACCATTGATATGACATGCTTCTAAAATCTCATCAATCTCTCTTTTCAGTTTTTGTCTTAATTTTGTGTTTTTGAAAAGGATAAGCAACAATGGTATAACAATAGCCACACATGAACTAAAAGCATTTCAGTTTACAAAAATTTAAAGATTGAAACATCTATTTGCATCGTGTTCTTGAACTTTTTTTACTGTAATTTACATTGTTTAGACCTAAATTTTTCAGGATCAATAAGTTTCATTACTGTTTTTTTTTCCCGGTACTTGTCAGTTATCATTGTTCCTCACCCTGTAAGTGCTGATTAATGTCATTCAAAGACCAAATTCTCTAGAATTCTAACCATCATTTTCTAGTCTCTCTAGTTTCTCTCCGGTACATTGAAAATGCTTATAAATAGCCTCATATTGCATTTCCGTTTGCTGTAAAAAAATATTCCTTTTTGCTGTTTCGTGTTGAAATATATTTATAGTTATAAAATGTGAGCTAGTATTTTTTTTATAAAATTACAGGTATAAAATATATGAACCGATATTTCGTTGGTATTTAAACCGAAATTTCCCCGGTATACCGGCGTACCAGTGTATCGCTCTCGACCGGTACGCACCGAAATCCGGTATGGTACAACATTGGTCGAGACTTCTCTTCCTCTTTCTTCTCCACTTCCCTCACCACTCCAGCATAACCACTATTCACCGCCTCCATCAATCACCTCCACCTATAGCTTCATCTTCTTCTTCTCACTTCCCAACAACACCATCTTCTTCTTCTCAGCAACAACATCTTAGTTTGATTAAGGATTTGAGTTCGATGTTGGAACAAAAATAGAAGATGGGTATGTGAGTCGAAATGAATTCGAGAAGAGTTTGCTGGCAGAGAAGGCACAAAAATTGTTCGAGAATAAGTATGAGAGGGAAGAAGAACCTGATATTGCTGCCTATGCCTGTGGCAGTCGATAGTGAATAGTGGGTATGAATCGGATTCAAGAATTTTGGACGGAAAAATATACTTTGGCAGAGAGGTTGTCGTGATAGTTTGAAGGTTGTGATGAAACTGAGATGGGAATGGAATTTATGAACAAGGTTGTCGCTGTTCGGGTAGAATTACATAGTAGATTTTTTTTTATTTGTTCACATGTTAAGTTTCTGTTGATTTGGTTATCTTATTAGTTAAGATCCATGATTTATATGGTGTATGTTACAGTTTTATTTGTGAAATTGAGATAAACATCAATGATATGAGCTTGAAATTAAACTGAGTAGGTTGATTTTACGGGTGAAATTGAGATGCTATGAACAACTTCATAAAAACGCTGAAAAAACCGAGACCGACCTAGCAGATTCGGACTGGTTTAAAAACCGGACCGAAGCTTGGTCGGCTCGGTGACAGTTTCATTTTAAAAAACCGATTTATGATCGGCTCGGTGGCCGGTTTTGGTTAAAACCCAGCCGACCAACCGATGTTCAACCTTAATTACTAAATATGTTTTCAAAGTGCTTTAAAAAAAAGTAATATCAAACTCATCCCAAGTCTTATGGAGGAGGGAACATGCCACTTGAACAATGATGACATGTAAGCCAGAGAGAATGCCTAAGTGTTATAATGAGGAAGGGAATATTGTGACAAACGATAGATGAAATCTTGCTTTTGAAAAAACAACTATCAGATATCATTCCTCATTTTAAGAGATTGATCACTCCTTCCGTTTCACCGCGTTACAAAGTCCAAATATTAGGAGGACCATGGAATATATCCTAAACTACTCTTAACAACTTATCATTTTTATTTTTATAAAATAATTCACTATGAGTTATTTTGGTTGTTTTATTTTAACTAGAAAATAAAATTGAAAAATAAAAGAAATTCTAAAAAAGAACATAGATAAAAAAGAAAAATACTAATCATATTTATTTCCTATTTAACTAGATATCTTTATAATTTTAGATAGAATTTTATTGAAAATATATCTATAATGAAAAAATATTAAGGATATATTTAAGAATTTATTAAGAAAATATAACTATAAATAAAAGATGGACATAATTTTAAAATAAATGAAAATATTAAAATAGAGGGAATATTAAATACAAAAAGTGGGTCTAAATCTAGTTATTAAATTTAAATTATATTAAATTATAAAATAAAAATAAAAAAAGCGAGACATAAAATCTCGCTTAAATAATTTTCCTGGTGAGGTATGAATTCTCGCCCCACTTTTGCTTCCCTTGTTCGGGGAAAAGTGAGGGAGACGATAGGTTTTGTTCATATTTTTCTATCAAATTATTCAATTTTTTTCCTCCATAAAACTTAGCCTTGCCTAAATATAAAAATACTAGATATACACCGCTTTTAACACCAAATTTTACACTGTTTATGTGTTGCAAAACTATTAGTCCGTGACTTTTAATCCAGGATACGCTGTGTGTCGCAAAGAGTTTACCGTTCTAGATCCAGGGTTTAAATACACGTCACATAGCATTCCGTTCTAGATCCAGGGATTAAATACACGTCACGTAGCGTTGTAAAGTAAAAGATAATCGTATTTCTCAATCTCATATTATAACCTAACTACATACGAGTTTCGACTAGGACCACTAAAACACAAATTATTACGTTTAATATAACTAATAACAATTGTACGTTTTACAAGGTCGTTAAAAATGCTACATCCCAGCATCCTACCTTAAACATTATTCACATACATAGGAATTGTGATTTTTCTTACTACTCCCACTAGGCTTTTATTGTCTACAAACTTCAAAGAACTTTTTGAACTTTATTGTCCGGAGGTCTTCTGAATAAAATGAGCCCTTACTCCCTCCAACTTACATTTGTTTAATCACATTTACAGATAGAGAAGGCTCATTCCTCCGAAAATTAGCTGCAGAAACATGTGCAACAGTAAAAAATTGTGAGGGATACCCACCTTAAATTGTCGTGAATAGCGATATCAGGTGCACCTGACTCATTTTCAAACAAGAAGGTAAATTTGTTCTTTGCCAAATTAGAACATCCACCACCTTGGAATTTGCGCCAAGGTAAATTTGTTGAAAATTTCGATCACCTTCTTTATCACAAGCCCTCCCTAAAAAGAGCTTGTCTCTATACCCTTCATTTCCACCACCGCTTCAACATCAGAATTTTCTTCATGATTTATATATACCCAACTTATATTGAAAACACTCATATTTCTCTTAGATACCTTTTAGATCCAGAAATCCCAAGAATTATCTACATTAGTAGACACAACTTACTACATCCTCCAAATAATGGTGAAATGTATTACTGTTTTGGGTTAACAATAATATTTTTTAAAAATGGGATAAACTGAAATGTTTGTAAGGGTACGATATATTAAAATTGGACAAAACTCGCCTAAACTAAAAAATGGTGGTTCGAATCTTGCTTCAGCCACAAAATAGTAGAAAAGGTTGATATTAGGATGTGATAAATTTTAGTGTGATTTGTTGAACTACTTCAGCAGAAGGCTAGACTTGTTTTACTTAAGTCTGATGTATTTTTGAATATATTGAGTTATCTATTTATAGTAGTAGTATAACACACTGATCTCATAAGAGGTGAACGTTATGAATGAGTGGAGGAGTGAAGACCATGGAGTTAAAGGTGAAATCGTGTCCAAAATGTTAGTGAAGTGCTATTTATGTATGGATATTACTCCATTCACTCTCTCAACCGTTCCTACGACTCTATTATTTTCTCGTCGTGATTGTATTGCTACACCCCACTTGGTGTACACCGCCAGACCAAAACCCTAATGACCACCCCCTATGTGACATATTTGATGTCCCATAGAAAATTGATAGTAGAGCCCCTACTATTATTAGTTAAGTCATAAGTGTGACTTACTCAATTACTTAATAAGGCAATTTGATCAAAATGTTTATTAATAAAGTAGGCTGACTATTAGTGTTAAGTCTAGTAAGGTTAGTAAGTCTACCAGTGACTGAGTAAGTCAAGTAGAGTATATTATTTGACATTATTTGGGCATTGCACTTTAATAATGCCAGCCGTGGGCAAGGTGATGCCAATGCTAGTAATTTATGCCAGATGTTGGCAGTTAAGTAAGCTGGATACCCCTGGTGAGTGAAGCATTTCATGGCATCAGTGTAAGGCAATGAGTCACCATGAAGGAGTAAAGAGATAATTATGTCAATAACATCTTGATATTGATGCCCGAGAGTCGTGGAAGCTGGAAAAGATGCACGACCACTAACATGTTACCCTTTTCGATACACAATAAATCTTGAATGACCATGTGCAATTTCAGGGATGATATGGTATTGGCAATACTTGATATGCGATATACAATCATGGCATCACACAGTGAGTAACGCAAGCTCGTGGAATATCTTTGCAGAAAGTGCCCGTTGGGGATATATGAACAGTTTTGGTCCATGGGACTTCTCTGTGAGTGATCAAGCTAGTGGCATCACTTTGTGAAAGGTGGCATCACGGTGTACGTCTAAGGCATATCTTTGTCATTCATGCACAAAAATGGCATCGTTGGATCTAATATATAAAATAAGCCAAGCATTGGTCATCTAGTTACAATACTCGACTCATAGCTGTCAATGGATTCGTACATAAATCGGAGCAACCAGTCGACAAATTCATCAAGTGGCATATCCAAACATCAAAATATTTTCTCATGAGCATGGGACGGCGTTGAGAAGGCCGTACACTAGCATTAGGCTAGGCTGCAAAGAGGATTGGCGTTGTTATTAGGATAGTGTCAATTACATAGAGAGTCTTGCACTAACACTAATACTAACACCAACACTAGGCTAGAGTCGCGTAGGTAATTAACGATAGCACTAGGCTAACGCTACTATGTAGATCCGGCGCTAGCACTAGGATAACACTGTGGTATAGGATGGCACTGTCTTAGGATAGTGTCATAGTAGGGAGGTTTGCACTGGCCTAGGATAGCGCCATGGTAAGGTAGGCTGGTACTGGCCTAGGCCAGCGCCGTGAAAAGGGAGACTGGGGAAGGTTTAGTTGCGAGCAAGGCCAGCGCTATCCTTGGATATCGCAATGTGCATTTCACGCTTCTCTTTTGATATTCACGCAAGATGCTATTTGTACATGCTTTTGGTGGCATACAAACTTACTTTTATACAAGCATTGATTCGGCATCTTCGTCAAGTCTCGATAGCAAGGCCATTATTGATACCTGATGTCGGGGAATTCAATGGAATATTATTGCACCGGGGATAGGTTCGAATGCTCTAAACTAGTAGAAAATCCATCTAGGAGCTTCATATTCATTCTCTATAATCATAGAATGTATGGGGAGTATTGCAACACGCACCAACAATATTACGAGAATCGTATTAGTGATAGATATTCAATACAGAGACAAGTACTGAGTAATACAATACAAATATAAAGATACTGAGTTATATAATAAATATATTAAATATATAAAAAATACTGAGAGTTCTAATATATATACAGGGAGGCTATAGGGATCAGTGTAAAACACCTATTATATATTCTTAATTTCCTTACGAAATATAATAAATATACAAAATATACCTTTCTGGTAAGGGACCAAATGTAAATTCATAAATTTTATATTATGATATAGGACGTAAATAAATTTATAATTTTCGCCATCGATAAAAACCCACTATGAAACAATAATGTTTCGTAGTAAGCACTAAATAGTGACATTACATACAAAAGCAAAAAATAATTTAGTTATGCCAAATTTTACCTTCTCAATCGAGATTCTGTAGTTGACTTGAACTTTCAATGCATTTTTGTCGGTGGAGCAGCAATCAATAAGCGATAATTAGAGTAGAGAAACAACTAGGAGTAGAAGCTGGATATGTCAGGCGAAGTTGCACATTAGGATTGTAGAAGTATGACTGGGAAATATTAAAACCTATATTCCATATACTTGTACATAGAAGGATATCTTTATCCCTCCGAACTATAAATTCGGTTAACATAAAAGGTGTTTCACTTGCCTTTATTTTGTATTACTAGCAGTTCTCGAGCTTTTTCCACTAACAAAGAGAAAAAGTCCCTTTCGACAATGCTAGCACCAACCTTGGTTGGCATGCGATAGCAAGTGAGTTTCCCTTTTTTATTTACGTGAGTTAAACTCACGGATTTTTTTTTTCTTATATACGTAAGTTATAAACTCACGAAGATTTTCTTTTTTAGCCTTGAACAAGTATTGCTCATTTCTTTTTAACCCCTATTATTCTTTTGAATAGCATAAATAATTATCCCTAAGATCTCTCATCTGTATCATAGCTTCGAGTTGCAAGCACCAATCGATAACAAACACTGGTGAGATTACCACAACATCATTAATCAAGAAGAGGTAGAATAAGGTTTTATGTTTTTGTCCATGTTTATATATATATATTATTTTCTACAATTTCGTTGTTGTTGATGCATATCAAAACTTGAATTATTTCCCAGATATCTAACGAACATCATGATGATGATGGTGTTTCGTCTAATGATAGAGAAAAGAACCCTCCCTCTGTTTAGAATCGCAACAATATTACTATCATCAATGACAAGTTCTTCATGGGCACATGTGGAGAATTTCTTGCTCCGTCACGGGTTGTTTTATTCCCAAATTCGAAAATTCTACTCGAATTCACGAGTCACTCACAAGTTGTGATAAGTGCTTGATTCACATGTTTCTAGTGTCAAATCCATACTTGTTATAATTCATGCATATTACTTGTTATTACTCTTGTTTCCTATCTTATATGTCATATTAGGTGAACTGATATACACATTTTTGTGTCTAAATTATACTCAATTCTCTGTATTACTAGTGCTCGATTGTGTACTTATTGTGTGTTTTTATGTCTTTGTAGGTATTTTCGGAAATAAATATTTGTGGAAAAATCAGCTCAAAAAGTATTAAAGGCACCCATAAAAATACTAAAGGCACCCAACAAAATGATAAGGGCACCCCTTCTTTGTTTCAAGAGAGTTATCTGATTGATTTGGGACCCATTTTTATAGGATACAAAGGAGTTTTAGATATATCAACTTGAAGAAATGATCAAAACGTGTTCAAAACACGTCGTATGGAGTGTGCTGCCGAGAAAAATGGTTGAAATCCTTGTTTTAGCCGGAAATTGATTCTTATGAAGTTTGGGATAATCGAAAATTTGAGTTGGTTTGGATTGTATTTTGGGTCCTTATCAAGTTAGGAGGATTTGTTAGGGTTTACTAAACCTAAAAATAACAAAGATATCGATTAAAAAAGGGGAGAGCTTCAATTGAAAAAAAAACAGGAAGAAAAAAGAGAACTGTTGTTGCTGAACGTGGAGAACATGGATACAACAATGGTTTCTTCAACCCATCTGCAACGGATATCTTCGTCTTTGCAATGTTTATCTTCAG
>JAJJMC010002939.1:5466835-5480422 GCA_023531435.1 Papaver californicum
ATTTCTTGGTTATTTATATTCTCATTTGGATTCTCTAGTCCGTGACCAGGTAGTCTCTATTGTTTATATGAAGGTTGAATCTTATATCCACACCTCATTACTGTAGATGTGGTTATGGGAGAATTTTCATATGTATGCTCCCGATAAGTGCATATTTTACACATTTATACTGTCAATTTCATGCTAGTATTTTCTAGGTTTCTTATGAATTATTGTATATTACGTTTGTTTTTGTTTAGTTATCTGTTATTAGGTGAAATCATCCAAAAGAAATGTTACAAAGGTAGAAGGGCTAAATACCAGGTGGAACTTTTCCAAATCCAGGATTTGCTGTCATCAACTCGTAGCGAACGAAGAAACAAAGCCAAAATCGAAAGAA
Organism: Papaver californicum; assembly: GCA_023531435.1. Lineage (NCBI taxonomy): Eukaryota > Viridiplantae > Streptophyta > Magnoliopsida > Ranunculales > Papaveraceae > Papaver > Papaver californicum. The sequence goes on from JAJJMC010002939.1 coordinate 5,467,215, forward strand.
TGAGATCATTCCGACCTCGTAAGTAGAAGTTATGCGAAAAACAAGAACTAAGGGCAAAATGGTCATTTCCAGAAAGACTACTATTGACACTCCATCGTACGTTAAAGGCAGACATGTTTAATGGAAACCACTAAAGGCACGTGTTCATTTATTAAGGGCTATCATAATTTGTAAAGTATTAATAACACCAGCCAGATTACTCTGGACACCACTTCCCCAATTCAACCCGTGAAATATTTAAGGTTCTTCACTGCTGCATATGATAAGATAATGATACAATGGTAATTGAAGAACTCATGAAAATGGGTTTGAGCCTAGGGTATTAATCAGTTAGTGATGGATGAGATTGATGAGGGAGTTGTGATTTAGAGGAGATAATCTCGTGATTGATAGCAGTAGACTCGGGTTGATGGACGTGATGAGGTTGTGATTAACTTAAATCAGCGGAAAGGAATTTTACATGGGAGTAGTTCGTGATCATGACAGAGAATGAAGAGAAGGTGATTTTGGATTTGTGATTATAAAGTTCAAATGGGACTGTTGGTGAGCGATGATTAGGATCTGTGATTGACTAGCAGTGGTGTTAGTTGATGGCTCGAGTGGGCTGGTGGATAGCTATTTATGGCAGTGGTGAATAATGTTGGGTGTAATGGCAGTCGATGGATTTTCTAGATTGTTCAAGTGATCAATTGGATTAATCTATTAATCAGTTTAATGCTAGTATTGAGTTATGAGATAAGTAATCGTCCATCGAATCGTACATAAATAAAAATCGCGAGACCTTGCAGAGAGATTCTGTGGAGCAATTGCGAGTGAAGATAACATCAGCAAGTGGACCTTGATCTAAGAGTCTCACTACTGTGATGAACCTAAATTCACAAAGCGTAAAGCATTCGACTGGGTTACACCTTGAGTGAGTTACTACTTGGTGGCTCTGTTGAATAAAATCTGGTAGTCGAGAGCTTCCGTATCCTGTAATAAAAGGAGTTTTGAGGATATCACTGATCTAGCTGCTATTCTACGATTGGTGATGAATGGTTCTAACGAAGATGAATAAGTATACTAATCGAGTTAACGTTTGGTAACGACAAATGATTCTTTAATCATATTTCTTTCTTATTATTTTAGTTAATTAATTTACAACCCCCACTTTTAGTATTTCTTCTAGTTTTGCTAATATGAATAACCTATCAATTACACATCTCTTTGCGGGAGCGATCCTTACTACCGCTATATTATTAGTTAATTAGTGGGAAATATATTTATTAATTTTTGCACTTACGACACGCATCATCTCCTCAAACTAAAACTACACACTAGCCACATAAAGTAGCTCGTTACGCAAAAATATGTTGATTGAGTAAGAAAAGTTTCACTTCTCTAAGTCTTATTGACTTGTTGGTCGCTCAGTGAGTAATGTGAGCCCATGGCATATCTTTGCAAAAAGTGCCAGCTCAGGATATATGAGCAGTATGGGTCAATGAGACCTCTCTGTGAATGATTCAAGCTAGTGACATCACGATGCATATCCGACGCATATCTTTTTCAATTATATACAGAGATGACGTTGTTAGATCTCGTCTGTAAAATATGTTAAGTATTGACCATCTAATTAGAATACTTGATTACTAGCTATCAATGGCTTGGTGCATAATCAGAGCATCCAGTAGCCAATGACATCAAGTGACATATCCAAATATAAAGAGATTTGTGCATGAGCATGGTCCAGCATTATGAAGGCTACACGCTAGCATTAGGCTAGGCTATAAAGATGATTGGCATTGAATTAGGTCAGTTCCACAGGGATAGAAGTCTAACGCCATGTAGGGAACTAGTGTTACTAGGTAGGTCCGGCGCTAGTACTTGGATAGCATCGTGGTATTGTGCGGAAAGGGAGGCTAGTGCTGGCCTAGGCCAGCACCGTGCTTTACCTAACTTCTGGCTAGTGCTGGGGTAAGGTTTGGCCACGAGCTAGGACAACGCTAGCCTTGGATAACACAATGGGAACTTCACGGTTCTCTTTCATTATTCACGCTTGATGTTATTTGTACTTGCTTTTGGTTGCATACACACTTCCATTTATGCAAGCATTGGTTCAGCATCTTCTTCAAGTCACGATAGCAAGGCCATCATTAATAGATGATGCCAGGGAATTCAACAGGAAATTATTACACCCGGGATACATTCGAATCACTCTATACTAGTGGGTAATCCATCTAGGAGATTGATATTCATTCTCTATAATCAGAGGGAAGTATTGCAACACACACCAACAATATTCCGAGAATTCTATTGGTGGTAGAGATTCAATACAAAGACAAGTACTGAGTCACATATTATAAATATAAAGATACTGAGTTATACAATAAATAAATTAAATATATATATATATATATATATATATATATATATATATATATATATAATATTAGAGTTTATCCGGTTGAAACTCTAATATATATATGCAAAGAGACTATAAGGATCAATATAGAACACCTATTATCATTAATAATGTATATATTCTTAAATTCTTTGCGTAATAGAATAAATATAGACTGTGTATTTCTGGCAGACATATTTTATATATTTGATATAGGGTAGAAAGAAATTTGTATTTGTAATCTTTGCCTTCGGCAAAAACCCACCATTAAAAACCACAAAAAACCTCGATTAATTCCAAGGATACTCAACATGATTTCTTCCATCAATAACAGTATGAACCTCAACATAAAATGCACAATAAACGTTAATTTCCACACAAATATGATGATAACTTATTTTTTGCCTAGAAAAAGTTTGATTATCAGATATGATAGGCATACTTATGAAACTTACTATCATTCTCAGACCATTAGAATTCCAAATATGAATACATTGTGAAAATTCATTAAAACAAGTAGAGTTATCATTTCAACAATCTCCCACTCCAACGAAAGAGACCAGGCTCTTACCATGAACAATTGATTAGTTACATATATAACATCGTGTTCAAAAACAAGTGATGTATTTTGCATTATCAAACTCAAAAACAAATACAAATCACCATAACTTGTCGTTTCATAATCTCCATTCAACTTCCATGCTATTTGTACCCTTCTGAACCATCATAAATGGAAGACGACGAATTACAAATCACCCAATTACCAGTTCTGCACAACGTTTGATAGCAGATTCATATTCCTTTAAATCCATCACATCACATTCTCTCCATTCACAATACTAAGTGCATGATACTCTATTGGATTATCAACCATAATATAAGATTGCTTCTTTACAAACATCGCAGATCCAAAATTAGAGTTTTTCGAAGGACCATAAACCTTACTGAAATATGTGTTACCCAAACTAGTTTTCACATATCCATCACCAATCCCACCAACTTATTGGAATATTGAAAATCCTCTTAATGAACGATACCAGAAACCGTGACAAAATCGAAAAAGAAATCGCAAGAAGGTTGGAAAAGAACAAAATCAAGACAAGAAACTAACAATTAATCAACACTAAACAATTGAAATTGAAAATCCACAAGAAAAAATCACCCATTTCAAAGGACGATTTCGTTAAAAGTCGGAAAAGATAAACCCTTGAGTCTGGTCAACATCACCAGAAAAGCTCCCTTTCACTTTCTTGACTTTTTGAAAATAATTGTCATCTAACTCTTGCTATAAACTTCAACATAAAATTGGATGCATATGTATACCCAGATTTTAGAGAAAAATTCAACGTATTTTTGGGTTAGCCTTTATATAAAATATAGGTTATCTGTTAAGTTTTCCACACCAAGTGTACACAATCAATCTCCGGTGGATCTCATCACTTGATTCAACATTACTCCCCCCAACCGCTTTATTTGAACAGAATTTAGGTTTTTCCTTGTCCATCTAGGGGTGTATAACAGGCCAGTCCGGGATGTCCAGCCTATTTATTCTGTAAAGTCGGGCAGGCCAGGCCTGATACATATAAAGTTTATTGGGAACAAATATACCGGGCAATACTAATTATATCGTATCCTATAACCAACCAAACTATCCGGGCAGGCCAGGCCAACCAATCTGACCACGGATTTTAAGTGTTTTTATTGGTTATTAATGTTAGTACGTGATAAATCTAATTATTTATTTTCATTTCATACTACTAATTAGTTAATAATATTAATTGTATCATATAAATTATAAAAAATACATATAAAAACATGATAGTGTGGTCTGAAAAGTTAAGACCGAACATAAACAAACTATCAGGCAGGCAGACAGGTCGAAAAAGCCCATGATAAACCGATGGGCACCCATAAGCTCCTTCAAACCCATGCAATGCATGACAGGCCACATGCCTCCGTACATTATGCACAACATATGTCCACTTGCATATGTATATTTCAAGTTTTGATGAGGTAAGTATTTTTTACCCTTATTTATGGTACATTGGCATTAACCAATATTTTTTAACAAATACAATAGGAAATACAGTGAAAAAAATGATGAACTTTAATATTCGAGAAAAATCCACCTCTGCTTATTATATAAAGCGGATGGAGGAAGTAAATATCAACATTCTCTCTAAATTGTATCTAATGGATAGGGTGTTAAAACATCAATAATGGTGTTTGGAAATGTATCATAGATGAAGATAAACAAGTTTTATTAATATGACCCGCAACAATTTTAGATACTATTCATGTTTTAAGAACCATTTCTAACAGAATTTGGATATGTATTTAGTTATTTATTTTATATAAGTGAATCATAGAAAATAAATTAAAATTTTAGAAAAAATCTGACATAAATATGGATAAGAGTTTTTTAAGATAGATATTTTCATAAAAACGAAGTTCCAAAATCGTATAAAATTTTACCTGTAAGATTACCCCTTGAAAGAATTTTTTAAATCTAAAATCCTAAGTGGTGCAAGTATTATTAGATATTCAAACTATCGGATATTTCTTTAAGTTTATGTCTTCCGAGTATGCCATTATATAGACTCACTTAAGTTTGTTGTTTTAAATTTTTTGGGTGGATTTCTTTTTGGGTTTTTTTATTGGTGAAGTTGTTTCTGTATGGATTTCTTTTTGGGTTTCTTTATTGGTGAAGTTGTTTCTGTATGGATTTTTTTTTGGGTTTCTTTATTGGTGAAGTTGTTTCTGTATGGATTTCTTATTCTGGGTTGTAGATGAAGAAGTCTAATCAGTGTAATTGCTCTGGTTAGCCAATAAAATCTGGTGATTCAGTAACAAATGTCTGGTTTCTTGAGTGAATGGATGCCACGAATGAAAGTTATTTCCTACACTAGTAGATTTTTTTTTTAACTAGACAAATTATATTATACTGATAGATTGATTCTGATTGATATGGATAACTTAAGGGAGAAACAAAACAACAGTTAGCGCAAACAAATGACCCGTCGTTATTCACGAGAAAACAAAGGGGAGAATAATTTTTAAACAAAATTAAAGAGATGAAATTTTTAATTAAGTAGAGTTAATTAGATTCAGAGACAAAAACAAGTGTTAAAATCGAACCAATCGACCTATAGGTAAATCCTTTTACATAGTGACATCCCATCCAAAATAAAATTTAAAAAATAAAATAAAAAATAATCACTAGTAAGGCATTTTACGTAGAGTTATATCCACGTCCACGACAAGAACACCATGACTTTATCTTTTAGGATAAATCTGCCCAACTAGGAGTTGGCAAAGAACATATGGTAATACAAAAACCTCAACAAGAAAGAAAGAAAGAAAAAAAAAGAGAAAGTAAAAGGATGTTCTTATCACCCAAAATGAAGATCTCATTTTTGACCATGTTTCTATCTCTAAAATAACAAAATGATAATGTAGTGCTTTTTCTATTTTTAAACAAACTTTAATTGACATAAAAAGAAATAAAAAAATAAGGAGAAAGAGAAAGTGAGAGAGAAAGAGACATGTTAGCTACTCTCATGGATCACATGTTGGAAGTTTAATGATAGATAGTACACCTAGTAGCAATGTGTGGGATCCAAAAAACTAATGAGAAATTTACTCCACATGACAAAAAATCTTCAAATTGGGACCTTACTTTTTTTTCTTCTTCAGATAATCTTTAAGGATGTCTGATGCTATCGGTTCCAAGTTGAGATAAGGTACTGTAGAAAGTAAGAAGACACTAAGTACCCCAAACTGCAGCCTGAAGCAAAATTGATCTTAGTTTTTGTTCTTTTTGTGTTTGTCTTGATGGGGGGTTTTCTCTCGTTCACAACTAGTTATCATTCTGAGCAAATATTTGTTGAAATGTTGAACTTAATTATTCTTTGTACACATAGAGGAAGAATGCATCAGTGGACTCTGAATCCTAGTCTGAATTAAGTCATCAGGACCAAAAAAAAATAAAAAAAATAAATAGAAGTCAAGAGTCAGTAGAAGCGAAATGTTGTTATTCTTACTAGAATGTTCACATTTCTGGTGTGCCAAATGAGTATAAACTCATGTATCACAGAACTTAGAAAGCATACCTGGTTTCATTTAACTGTTATCACTTGGCCCAGTCCATGCTGAAAAAGTCATGGAAGCCTGCAGTAGACTGACCAACAACCAAAGTCCCTAGGTCGTAGTGACTGTATTACGAATGTATAGTGCTAGGAAACCCGACTTGACAAAAACAGGAAAACAGTGTGCAGAAATGACTCACAACAAACAGCCAGGATAGTCTTACGGATCACAGCTTAGGGATGCGATGTCATTATTGACAGCAATATGAAACTTTTTTTGATCAATCAGACGAAGAAATGTACTGAGAAGCCGATTACAAAACAAAGGGCAGATAATCAAGAAACTGACTATCATAAACCAAATATACCGACCTTCTTTTCTTACCAAGTCAACACTACAACTTTTTACCACTTCCCTCCCACTAAATGAGGCCCAAATAAAAGGATAGTCCCAACCTCAGCACACTCACAGATGTGACCGGAAAACTATTTTCTATCTCATGGATTCCAAATTGTAATAAGAGATTCCAAGTTTAACCCATGCATCTTTATGCTTGCCACCCCCTACAACACTTGAAGCTTCTCTCATGGATCACATGTTGGAAGTTGAAAGATACCTAATAACAATGTTTGGATCTATCGGTTCTAAGTTGAGATAAGGCGATTTAAGAGCAGTAGGAACCAAACCCCAAAGTGGAGCACTGAATAATTGACCGAGTTTTTGTTGTTTTCATATTTCTCTTGATGGTGAAATACTTACTGCTTCATACTGACATACGGTATTTTGGTTTGACCTATCATCCTGAGTAGATATTAATTGGGAATATTCACTAACTTTTATGTCACATATAGAGAAGAATACAAGAACGAACTTGAAACACTAATCTGAATATAGATATACGAAGTCCATTAGAGTAAGAAATCAAGTTGTTGAAGAGAAATAGTACAGTTCCGAGTAATATGCTTAACACTAGTAGCGTACCAAACGAGTACACATCAGTATAAGTTCATATTGAACAAATATTACAGATAACATACCTGTTTTCGTTTTAACCGTTATAACTTGGACCAACTGATGTTAAAAAGTCATCAAAGCCTGCAGTAAATAACAATGAAAAGTCACAATGTCTTCCCATGTTGTGTCAAATGTTTAGGGCTAGGAGGAATGATTAGGACTTGGTATTCTTAGTCCAACAGAAAAATTTATTACTATTTCCAGATTACAGAAAAGAAGTCCATTGTCTTGAAGAATGTTGCTAATTTCAGACCTGAACATGGATTTTTGGCCCTTTCATTTATGGACCCCTTTTCCCATTTTTACCATTGACTAAATTTTTGTGAAGGACATGCTACAATAGACTAAAGGTTTTAATCTTCACTGGCCCACAAATTCCCGAAAGAACTGTGCCAATTCTCGGCCATGGAGTGTGCAGCTTCACAACTCCTCGTGTTTAGAACGTCAACCAAAGATTGCCTGCAGTAATTTGGAAATCTTCTCAAACTAAGCAAATGACCTTGACAATGAATTGAGTGTATCTCTGGTCCTTTCACTTCTATACCATTATCGCTTATTAAGGAAATTCCCGATGAGGTAATGATAAATGGAAATACAAGAGGTGGAGAAATTGGAGACTTTGCCACCTTAATATATCTCTGACCTTCAAAGAACAAACACCACAATGTTACATGCATAATCTATCAGAAGAATGTCGCCTAAAATAGGATAATCATACGTATAAAGGGCGCTGGTCGCTCAATACCCAAACTAGACAAATTAGCCCCACGTAATATGTATAAGAGCTGGTCTAGTTCATAATGGCCAACCTGAATCAGATTCAAGCACTAATCGAATGGTCACCGCATGGGCCCAGTGAATCCCAAGCGCAGCAACAAGGTGTGAATTAAGCCTCTCAGGATCTTTCACGATGTCATGCTTGTTCTCTGCTACACATGAGATAACCAACTTTTATAGGAGACATAATCTAGCTAGAAGTGGCCTAAATAGGTTAATTCAAATCATACCTTGGAAAGGATACTGGACTAATTCATCACAGTTCTGGGATCGCACTTGGTTGGTCACAACAACAGGAATCCATGAGAACTCTGCAAGTGACCTAGGGATAGCTCAAACAAACATCAGTTCTTCTATGAAAATGAGAACATCAGCACCAAAAGTGTATAGCAAATCAATTTAGCAATCAAAAATCTGTTCTTACTTAATGAAGGAAATGTGCCAACCTAGTGAATGCTGCTTTGGAGCTTTCACATCTCTGTCATTTTCACTGCGCACATTATGAAGGAGCATTCATGTTATTATAAATGCAATGAACTATTTAGAGGTACACATTGTCAATGAGCTTTCGTATCTGTATGTAACTATGTATCATCTACTGATGCCCAGGAGTTAGCTAGGAATGAATCATAAAACTATTCAGTTGATTCTGCTCTTACTTGATATAGAAAATGTGCCAACCTAATGGATGTTAAGTCAAAAGTTGGAATCATCAAGAATTTATCAGCTTCAAACTGTCAGGATGCCCCCTTCAGATATGGCAACATGAAGTGTTCTCCTATCAGACACGAGTTTACTGTAGTACAATTCCTACTCTTAACTACTCATAGACATTGTTATAAGAAAGATATGATTATGCATACCTTGAAACAAAGCCAGCCATGCTATCAATAATGAGCAACTTTATCTGATTTTGGAGAATAGACAGCTTGACTTGCTGCAAGCTGCATGATGACAGAAAACGGCACATTAGTATTGCTGTAGATCCAGAATGCAATAACAAGGAAGATATATTTAACTTCCTCGAAACTAAAACTAGCTTTTCCCCCATGTAAATCCAATCAGTTAATTCTGTTCATTCCAAATCCCAACATAGTGCTAGCGACCAAGTTTGGTAGAAGCAAAAGAACATAAACACCATGCATTTTTTTACTTGCTAAGGTCATACAAGTGAGTAACTAGCAAATCACACATAATACTTAGAAGTAAAAAAGAAAATTAAAGTTGCTCATTGACTTTATCCCAGAGAGTGAGTGACATACCTCTCAGTGAACTCAGCCAATGATGTAGGTCGTAAAACAAGTATCCTGCCAGCCATCTGCATTAACAAAAGTGAAGCATTGTTTTGAATCCCCCGGGAATATTTTTGAATGAGTGAGAACAATTAGGAATATGTTGAATGCAGCAAACCTCCTGTGCCATTCTTTCTAATTGAAAGATTTCAGGGAAACTTTCTGCTCCAATCTCTATCAATCTGCAATAAGAACCATTGAGATTGTCTGCTGATAAATTGGAATAACATCACAAGCTTAAACGACACGGTATCCATAAATAAGATAAATAAACCTTCTTGAACTAAACTTAGACTCCACGTCAATATATATTGCTCGGCCATTTAAACCACCACAAGTTGTTGGCAGAGCAGCCAATAATAATAAAAAAATGTTATAAGAGTTTCATTCAATGGTAAGATTGCTAAAATTAAGATAAAAAGCAATAAGGACTTCATACTTGTGTTTTTCCAATCCCAGCAGGGCCAACAAGTTCCTTCAAAGCACCAAATGGTACTCCACCACGCAAGGCTTCATCTAACCCTTTTAACCGTGTGGGTAAATGACCAGCCAAGTACTCATTTTGGACGCGTTCCTCCATCAACGAAAGAGCCTAGAAAGAACTAAAACCAACAATTTTTGATTCTCTTCCCACTTTAGGTACACAATGTCACCCAACCTAAGTTTGTTTATTTATACAGAAAATCAAGAAATCGAACTTACAGTTTGATATGGTGGACATGTCATTTCACTAATGTGTGTTACTGCCAAATTAACATCACTCATACCCGCATCTAACAATTCCATTAAATCGAATTCAGTTAATGAAAAAGCATCCTGAACCCGTAAAATAAAATTCATCAGTCATAAACCCTAGATAATAAATCTCAGAGATTTTTTTTTTTGAAGGATTAAATCTCAGAGCACAATGGACCATTTACAAACACCTACCTTGGATGTTAAGATATTACGAGATGCAAAAATGTTAGCAATTGATTTTAGTAGACCCATTTGAGAGATCACCTTGTTCGTCATTCTCCCGCTATCTTTTCCCGCCAAATGTTTAGCGCAGGGAAAAGTGAAATTTAGCTACTTTGGTTCATTTGGTAATCTCGATATTACCTACTTAAATGAGGGCATAAAAGTAGCGCGAATTGGAGTCCCGATAATCGAAATTATCGAATCACAAGGGAACCATCCAAATTCTCTAAACCAACCTATTCCTAGTAAGACAGGAAGAGGCGCAGTTCCTCAAGAAAAGCGGGTAGGCATACTCATCGGACGGCTCTAAGGCAGCTGTAATTCTTTTTAGGTAACCGGGGTAGACCTGCCAAAGCCGACGATGTAAGCCGGTATTCTCAAATCCTGTAGTTTTCTAGGTATCGAAGGGATGCTGTGACGCGTAGTATAGGAGCTAAAGTCAGTATCAAGTCGGCAAGGAAGATAGCTATTGTAAGCAAGTCTGGGAGTAGTTGGATCTCCCTCTTCGTGAGACCGAGTATCTTCATCTCGTTCTTCCTCATCATCATGCATAGGCGGAGTTCGTAGGCCCTTTATAAGCGTAGAGGGTTCCGGAAAAGAGAGGCGTTATTCATATGACCGATCAAGCTGATATAGGAAAGCGGGGATAAACAAGTAAGGTAGCTAAATACTTTTTTAACGTCATTCGGGGTTTTTTCATGTTATAAAAACATCTCCAATGGTATTTGAATATATATACTACGTAGAGATCTATAAATAAGAGATTTTATAAAATATAGAGTATAAATAAAATTTTGTTTGGATAATCATCTCCAGTGGTAGTTGTATCAATATTAGTTTTAGTACAGTTGTCATTTAGTGGTAGGATATAAAATCTATAATAAAGCTAACATAAATTTTTTAAAAAAAAAATGGATGCCGTGGGTATGGATGAGAGTATCGAAACACGTTTGGAGATTTTTTATTATAATTAGAGTACCTAAAATCCTATGTGGCATCAAATATTTTAGAAACCCAAACTCTATTGGAGATGTTTTAATACTAGTGGAGAGAGAAGAGAGAAACTTTGTAAATCTTCAAAAAACGAGTCAACAACGAGTCTAAATTGTTCCAATCTTCTGCTTGAATTTTGAGATGATTGATGTGGTTTTGTGCTCAATTCAGATAAGTATTTCGTCTTCTTTTTAACTAATTTGCATCCTTTCAGCGAATTTTCAGTTTTTAATTACGAATTTTTAGGTTTTTTTTTCCAGTTTACATAAAGTTAGGTTTTTGTTTTACCCTAAGTTAATCCTTAGTTATTTTATGGCAGCTTAATCGCATCGGAGTATATATGAAAGATCTTGATTTCTCACTCCTTCAGATTCACACTTACCAGATTTCGTGGATTTGAGATCTGCTATGTGTTTGCTGACAAATCTCCTTCTTCGAAAAGTATTTAGCTATTCGTTTGTTATCATCATACAAAGTACTTATGGAAGAAGCTGTCCTGCATGTTTCAAAAGGCTTAATGTTTTGAAGATTGTCTTCTTGAATATATTTATGTTCTTTTTGGGAAAATCTAGGAACGTAATCATGAGTACTGAATTTCATCAGAAGAGTGGAACTTTGGTAAAATTTCTGGATTTCTTTTCTCAAAGACATTTGCTTCACTGCATGCTATTCTCAGACATTTTATTACAAAATGTCATCTTTCTTTATGTTTGGGTCGTTTAAATTCACAATTCTTACTACCAATTTTTCTAAATCACCTACTCAAAAAGTTAATTCAAACTTACGGACTGCTACTTCTCCTTTCTGCAAATCTGTTTTCGGCATACAATTTTTTTTTTTTTTATCATGGATGATTTTATCATCTCAGAGGGTTTGAGTAAAGTGGTTTTGTCAATGGAAGAAAAGGCAAATTTTTCAGACGTAGGTAATGTAAAACTCCTGGAATTCCTAAAGAAAGCTGCAATCTGTATTAAAATGATGATACTATGCAGTTGATGGGAAAGTTATTGAGAGAGGAAGAATTTTATAATTCAAAGCTCAGGCCTGATCAAGTTAAAAGGGAGTTAAGAAACAAATGGAACTTGAGATGGAAATTAGAGGTTAGACAATCCAAAAATGATAATTTGTTTTCTTTATATTTGAGGATCCTGAAGAATTTGCAAAGTTGTGATGTTTATTGCCTCAGTAGATGGAAAATTGTTATCTTTTAGAGAAAAAATAGAACAAGTTAGATTCTCTGATCTGAATTTTACCAAATATATCTTCTGGGTTACTTTCTCCGTTAACAATTTGATAGCTGAGAGGGATTATATGGCAAGAAAAGTAGCTTCTCAAGCGGGAGAAGTTCTGAAACTTATTGGTCCTCATCATGGAGGTGATTATAAAGCTCTGTTTATAGTAGACTTAAATAAACCATTAAAAAAAGTGGAATTGATTTTAGAAGATATGGGTAATAACAAGATGCTAATTGAGATGGATTATGTAGGCCTGCCATCTAGAGTTTGTACTTATTGCATGTGGATTATGCACCCTGATGTAGTTTTTTTAGTGGTAAATAAAGTGTTCGATTCTCGAACTTGTGAAGGTAATGATTTTAGAAATAATAAAAACAAAGCAAAATAAACTAGAGATGTTTTTAGAAAATATGGAGAAAATCAGGAATCAGGATTCAGTTATTTCCCACAACTATGTGATTAATCATG
>JAJJMC010002939.1:5480432-5506880 GCA_023531435.1 Papaver californicum
GTTATTTCCCACAACTATGTGATTAATCATGTAATTCTTTTTAAATACTAAGCTCAGATATTGCCAAAATAGGTTTTTATGCAAACAAGTAGAGGTAAATCATAAGCATGGAACATCAATGGTCGTCAACCCAGCATGATCCATCAAACAAAAACACCACTACTGAATGAAAACCGTTTTTTCTATTTCGAAACTATGCAATTTAATAGATAAAGAATTATAAATAAATTAAACAAAATAGACTTACCACATAAAATTGAGAGAAAAACCTCCTCCATCATCCCAGTAAAGAAACTTAGCTCATGGTGGAGAAAACTTGCTCAAATAATCTTTTCATTGCTCAAAATATTGATTACAAGGTTGAATAATGGTGTAACAGTCGATTAGATACGCTTATAAGTGTTGCTGGAAACACTTCATCCGTAACAAAAGGTATTTTGAAATAATGGAAAGAAAGACGGACTGCGTTAATGAACGACAGTTCTGTTCGTTAATGAACGACAGTTCTACCGTGTATTATGTTCTTCTTCTCCGTTTGAACAGCAGCAGAAATGTGTTCTTCTGTTCACTTTTTTTCCGCTGATTCCAACCTATTCTAAGCTTCCCGATCAATTCTCTCCTCAACCCAATTGATCTTCCCCTCTATTTATACCATCCCAAGCCTTAAATCACATTAAAACTTCCTTATAATTCTTTTTAGAAATCACCGAAACAAATTTTAAAAATAGAATTTTCTTCCCTTTCTCTGTTGGTTTGATTCTATCAAGAGAATGTTGTTTAAATCTTTCTCTTCTTCCTTCTTATTACCCAATTTAATTCTGCTTTCCAAACCAAGAGAAAATTTCCAAAAAAATATGATTTCCAAAAGCCGTTGGTTTCCTATTTACGCTGTTTGGGTGAAGAAGAATTTTCTTCCCGCCAAAATACGATTCAAAATCCTGGGTGTGGCTGCCCTGATCCAAAAAAATGGGTGCCTTAATCCAAGTTGAGGGTGCCTTTAACATTTCTCCAAAAATACCTAAAAAGCAATAAAAACCATAATGAGTACAAAAATTAAATACCAACAACATATAAAATTGAGACTAAATCGGACATAAAAATGTGTCTATCACACCCCGAGGGTTATGTTTGCAAAAGGAATACCCTTGGAATTATTAGGAAACCGCCAGTTATTATAAGTATTAAAGAGGAAGCAAGGGGCTTTTTGAACTTGAAGAAAAATAAAGCAAAATACTGGAAGAAAGTTGATCAGATATCAAATGAGTTCAGAAGCTTAATTAACAAAGAGGCTGCAAATAAAATTAATGAAAAAAAGGCAAAGAATGGACATAGATTGGAAAAACCCTAATCCATATATAAAAGCAAAATGAGTTGTGATTAATGAACAGACCGACGATACAGTAAATAAGCAAACAGACCCAGAAGAACAAAAAAAAGATTTAGAGGATGACAAACAAAAATAAAAATATTTATAAAAAAATGTTGGATGAGAGACACTATCTTCAAGGTTATACATGGCTTTTGAAAGACTATATTTCTTTGGGGAGATGCACTCCAAATGAAATTTCTTCAAATGCTCTTGATGACAAAGAAAGGGAAAGTAGTCAGCAAAATTTGATTTCTATTGAAGTGGCAGAATCAGTAATCAAGAAAAAATCCACGGTTTCGGAACAAGTGAGTAAACTAAGGATTGGGGAAAAAATCTCAAGTACCAAACACTCTAACTCGGTATTTCTTCTGAAACTTAAAACTTTTTTATTTTCTCTCCATTGTCTAGTTTTTCATTTTATCATCTCTCTTTACAGTTACTGTGTTTTAGTTTTCATACTAAATTTGAGTTTCTTCTTTAAGCTTGATAAGATTAGTATTTAATTAGTTATTTTACTTTGCGTGTTTAGAAATCCGTCTTTTTTCTGTTAGATTTTCTTTGTTTAGTTGTTAAGAAGAAATCTTTCCAGATTAAGTTACATAAAATGCTAATTGCTTTCCTAGAATGCTAGGGGATATAACAGCCTTAAGAATAGGAATCATATAAATTTCTTTTAAAGAAATATAAGCAAGAATTAGTCTTTACCTCAGAAACCAGAATGGGGTTACATAAAACGGAATTTACGGCAAGACAATTACAATTTAGAGATTGGGTTATAATTCCTTCTATAGGACAGTCTGGGGGTCAAATATCATCACTATTTCTTTTTCCATAAAAGGGGTTGATATTTTTAGTTGTTGTATGTATGGGGCTCTCAACTCATAAGGAAAGGGTGATCAATTGCAATATATTCAAGTTTTAAGTGAAATGATTAGGAGTCCTTGGATGGTGGTAGGAGATTTAAATTTTATTTTAAATCAAGAGGAAAAAGATGGTGGAAATGATGTAAACTCTAGTGATTCTGCTGTATTCAGAATACTATCCAATAGATTAGTCTCATAGATTTAAAGTTTATAGGAGAGCCTTTCACATGGTCAATTAATAAAGAAGGTGATGATAATATTCGAGAAAGGATTGATCGAAACTTAGTCAATGTTGATTGGTTTGATAAATTCCCAAATGTTTTAGTGCACTATTTGACCAGAGTGGCTTCAGACCATAACCCTTTGTTGATAAATTTTGAACCTTTAAGGAAAAATATTACTAGACCTTATAAATACTTTAGGGATTGGGATGAACATAAGAATTATAAAGAATTTTTTGAAAAAGCTTGGTTTTGTAATAGGCTTAGATTGAATGAAAATATAGTGGAAAATTTGAATAATCTTGCTTTGCATTTCAAAGATTGGAATAAAAATGTTTTCAAAAACATTTTTCAAAATAAAGAAATTATCTTGAAAAATTGACAGAGAGAATTCTAATCCTGGTTCTATGGTGTCAAAAAAGGTTTTACAGGATTTGGAAAATGAACTTGAAATATGGAATAAAATAGAAAGTATTTATTGGTTAAAAAACAGTAGAGATAAGTTTTCAACGAACATGATAAATGTACTAAATATTTCCATATGATAGCTTCAAATAGAAAAGACGCAATACCATTCATACGTTTAGAGATAATTTGGGCATTTGGATAGAAAATAAGAATCAATTAGATACTCTTATGAGGAATCACTTTCTGAACATTAGTGCATCTTCTGGGAATAACATAGATCCGATTTTTGATTCTATTGTTTTCCCTGTTATTAGTGATTTTAAAAATGAAAAGTTAACTTCGATACCTGACAATGAAGATATTAAATCTGTTTTATTTGGTATGAATTCTTGGGGAACCCCAGGTCCGGATGGTTATCCACCCGGTTTTTTCCAAAAACATTGGAATATGATGGAACTAGACATTGTTCACCTAGTGTGGAATTCTTCAACTCAGGTAAACTTCCTAACAGTCTCAATGATAATTTTATAACTTTAATACCTAAAATTGAAAACCCAGTTACTCCGGCAGACTTTAGACCAATAAGTCTTAACAATGCTCTTTACAAATTGATTTCCAAAATTTAAGCAACTAGACTTAAGACTGTGTTGGATAAAATCATTTCACCTAATCAATCAACTTTCATACCAAAAAGACAAATAGTGGATAACATCATAATTGCGCATGAAATGATACATACTATGAACACTAGTAAATCAAAAAAAGTTTTTTTAGCGTTAAAACTGGACTTGTCGAAGGCGTTTGATAAATGGAATGAAATTTTGTGATTTATATAATAAAAAAATTAGGTTTCTTCCAAAAGTGGTGTGACTGGATATATGAATGCATATCTACTGTTAAATCAACTGTCCGTTTGAATAAAATGCCTGGTTTACAATTTAGTCTCACAAGGGGTCTCCGACAAGGACATAAATTATCACAAATATGGTGTGTACTTTAGTAAAAAAGTTCCGAATAAACATATTAAGATTTTTTCTAGGATGTTAAGAGTACAGAGAATTTCAAAAGATGAAAAATATCTAGGGACTCCTCTTTCTTTTAACCAAAGAAAAGCTTTAAATTTTGAAACATTATTAGAAAAAGCTTATAAATATCTAAGAAGCTGGTATAACGATCTTGATTAATTCAACTATATCTGGTTTTGCTTGTTTTCAAATGCAATTCTTTGAATTTCTAAAGCATACTTTAGATACTTTGGATAAATTCCAAAAAGACTTCTGGTGGAATAAGGAAAATCCAAAAAAAAAACATACTATCCTAAAGCATAATCTAGAATCAATATTTCAAAAGCTTGTGGAGGTATAGGAATTCGAAACCCTCATAAGATGAACTTATCTCTTATATCTAAACTAGCTTGGAGACTTCTTCATAATCCAAATGATATGTGGGTCAAACTTTTAAAAGGAAAATACTTCCCTAACGATAATCCTTTGCATAAAAGTAGAAAATCGAGAGTTTTGTGGATTTGGCCTAGTATTAGAAAGGGTTTAGAAGTAGTTAACAACAATAATGTGCTGGAAGTTGGTTTGGAAGATTCTATTAACATTGCTCAGGACAATTGGATTCCCTTTGTAGGTCCAATAAGGAACTGACATCATGAGAATATCAAACTAGTCTCTGATTTGTTAAATGAAAACGGTCAGTGGAGTAACCATCTTTTGGAATCTGTTTCCCCTCAAAACATAGATAATAGAATCAAATCTATCAAATAAATTTACTCAGGATAAATTAAGATGGTTAGGTAACAAAAATGGGGAATTTTCTACCAAATCTGCTTATAGAATACTTTCAAATGAGAATCACAACAATCTTGCTAAGTTCTGGCTTAAAATTTGAAGGATGCCAAATATTCCTAGAATTGATCTTTTTGTTTGGAAGATGGAAGCTGATGTTCTACCACTAAATGCTAAAATGAACTCTGTATTACAATATGTAGACCATTTCTGTTTGCTTTGTGACAATGAACATAGGGAAACATCTTCGCATCTCTTTATAACTTGCAGTTTTACCAGGGCAGTTTGGTTTGGATTAGGATTTCCTTGTCCAGACTATAATGGTAACTTTTTAGATTGGATAAAGATTTGGTTCTCCCCAAATTTAAAAGTTTGGAAAGAGAAATTTAGTACAGTTTGTTGGAATATATGGAAATAATGTTGTTTTTAACATGATAAAGCCTAATCCTATTGATTGTAATAACTTGATTAAAAAATTTGTAAATGAATGGGAGAATACCTTGTCCATTAGACCTTCTTCACAACATTTGGGATTTAACCGAACCATTCAAAGATCAAAATTTAGTAGCAGATCAGAATAAATGGGTGTTTTATGCTGATGTTGCTTATGAAGAATCAGATCGTTCATATGAGGTTGGTATCATATATTGGATGGATCATAAAATAAATGATATAAACTTCTTTTCAGATTACACTACAAGTCCAACAACAGAAGAAACACTAGGAATACAAGGTGCAATAGAATGGGCAACATAATTGAAGATACATGCCATAAACATCAGAACAGACTATAAAGACATAGTTATTTTTTTGGATAAAGGGCACTTTAATTGTGACTGGAGAACACAGAATAAACTTAAGGAAGTGTCTTCTTTTTTGGTTTCTAAAACTAAAGTAAATATTATGTATGTTAATAGGGTGTACAATGATGCAACTGATAAACTAGCAAAATAGAGTCGAGTTAAAAGAAAAAAAAATTTAGATGATGACTCAAAGGTAGTGTCTTTAAAATGTAAAATCTTAGAAGGGATTGTAAAGGTTTTAAACATCATGTATTTTGCTTAGATGTTAATAAAATTTCATGTTATTAAAAAAAATAACAAGCAAAGGAGTCCCGCACACACGATTATTAGATTATGAAATGTTCAATGGCTGGTTTATACAATAGTATATCCAAGTTAGCTTAAATTGTTACCAATCTCATGTTAGTTTAGATTAGGTTGTTATTTTTGATAAGTCACATATGTTTATCAAAGACTTTATAAGTACTTATCTTTGTAACCAATTGTATTTATAAATATGAACAAAATCTTGTCTCTACACAGTTGTGAGAGAAGCCTAAACTCAATTTTAGATGGTATCAGAGCTAGTCTAAAAATTCGATCCTCTCTTTCGCTCAATCAATTTCAGTTTCTCATTTGAGAACTTCAGCATGCCAACAAACTACTGTTGATATGAGATCCTCTTCACTATAGCTACAAGTAATGAGCATGTGCATTGCACGTCCGCAATGGTATTTTTTTCTACTTTCCAAAGCACCACCAAATTGTTTATAACTCTCATGGTCATATGCTCATTACGTCCGTAATGGTATCATATAATGTATTTTCTTATTATGTAATTATATGTCTTAAACGGTTCGAACGCCATCTAAGCAACATATTAATTTAGGTTCTTTTAATTTATCCTTAAAATATATCTAACTTTTTGGAAGAAAATGTACCAAAATTCAAAGAACAAAATATAAAAACTTTTTTAAAAATAAAAATTTGATATTCTTATTTATGCTCATTGCGTTGATAATTGAAAGGCCTTTCCAAATATACAAAATTCACAAAAATACGACGTCTAGTTAACAAATATGAAGTTTTTAAGTTTTTATCTTGAATTTTATGAATTTTTTTTTTTTTTGTAACTGCAGTAAATTCAAGATTTATGAAATATATCCCCATACTCAACCATATATTATAGCAGAACCCCTCCTCGAAATTGAAATCCCACCATGAAATAAACACGGAAATCTAACGGTTGCATTTATATATTGATACACCTAAAAAATGTACAACAATTTTTTTCAGACATATGTGATCTGACGGCTGAATTTCAAAGCTATTAAATCCAACGGTTCGTACCGGATCCGGTTACAAACTGGGTAAGCTTTACAATTTTGGCTTGCGCAACTTAAAAGGAGAAAAATGGATTCTTCATCTATTGGTGTATCTATATATGAGTTCTGGTGTGACCATGAGATCTTCTGTTGATCTCTTTTACATTTATCCTCTGATAACCCTTTCGCTAGTCTTCGAAACCAAAAACTAATTAGGGGCGACCAAGTATTGATCAAGTATTTATATATACTTGACATCCAAGTATTGATCAAGTATAAATATCCTTGCGAATTTGAGGGCGACCAAAAACTAATTAGGGGCGAGTTTTTTAAATCAATCATATGGATGTGGCTAAGGGGTGACCTAGGGGTATGTAAAAATACTAAAATACCCTTTCACTAATCAAATAATTATCAAAAAACCTTTCACTAATTAAAACTAAACCTAAACCTATTTCACTCCACTTCTTCTCAAACTACCGATTTTGAAATTTTGTTTTCCCTTCTTCTTCCATTTTTTCAAACTACCGATTGTGGCACAATCGAATTCCTCTTCAACCGATTAATCGTAAACCAATTAATCGTCGTTACTACAATCTAAAGATGGTTCGACAAAAGCAAACAAATCGTCAACCTCCTAATACAAAGTGGACGGATTTTGCCACAAGAATAAGAGATCGAGAGATTGTTGAAGAACAATACGAAGAACGCGAAGAGGTTGAGCTAGAGACGGAGACCGATTCCGATAATCAGCCTCTCGAGCACTTGATGGCTCCAATAAGGTAAGGGGTTTGCCATATTTTGTGTTTATATTGATTGAATCGCATGAATTACTCACTAGAATATCAAGGGTTTTAGGTTAGATTGCACAATCGGTAGTTTCGTGGTTGTATTAAACTACCGATTGTGCTAGTGTTCTTCACTGCTCATGAAAATCATGCACAATCGGTAGTTATATTTAGGTTATAAACTACCGATTGTATTACTGGATGCAAATGTAGTGATAATCAGTAGTTTTGTATAGGGTTAAACTACTGATTTTATTACTGGATGCAAATGTAGTGATACTCGGTAGTTTTGTATAGGGTTAAACTACCGATTGTGCAAGTTAGTAATCCTCAAAAATATTCTTCACAATCGGTAGTTATATTTAGACATACTACCTATTGTATTACTGGATGCAAATGTAGTGATAATCGGTAGTTTCGTTTAGGGTTAAACTTCCGATTGTGCTAGTTAGTGATCCTCAAAAACATCGATCACAATCGGTAGTTAGATTTAGACATAAACTACCGATTGTTTTACTTAATCCAATTTTAGTGATAATCGGTAGTTAATTTTTTTATGTAACTACCGATTGTACGTTTGTCCATAGACTTTTGTGTTCCATTTTTTTTGTTAACAATCGGTAGATAATGTAGAGCACGAGCTACCGATTGTGCACAATCGGTAGTTAAATAGTTTTTTTTACTACCGATTGTACACAATCGGTAGTTATGTTATTTTTTTGACTACCGATTGTTAACAATATGTTGATTTCAATAAACTGTGTGTACCGATTATGCACTGAAATAATTGTTCTTTATCTTGTATCAAAGAAGGGAAAGGCGTTCTAAGCAAGGCCACGATACAATTCTATCGGGGCCTCGTCGTGAAGGTGGTAAGAAGGTTACCGCTAGTGCAAGACGACAAACGAGCACTAGGGGAATTGTTATAACCGAAGGAACTCAACCAAGCGTTCCAAGAAGTAAAAATGAAGAAGAAGGAGGACTAAGTGCTCCACAAGATAGATACTTCGAAGAAGGTGGACCAAGTGGTACACAAGAAAAAGAAAATGCTACAAAGAAGCAAGCTAGGAAGAAAGGAGGACACAAGGTCCCCGACTCTTTGAAGATGAAGGGTCTACTACAAGGTCAAATCCCTGGCCTCCTAAGACATGGAGGAGATCTATTGTTTGGGTACAAGGATTCTTGGGCCAAAGAAATCTACTATACTGAGGTAATAATTATAAAACACCATTCTTAACATATTGTCTTTTTATTCTTTTTATTCGTAGAAGTGTTAACTTTTATTCTAATTATTTTTTAGTTCGTCGTGTATATTAGGACCATTCTAATGCAGTCCGTCTACTCAAACCTACGGCCGCACCAACAAAGATGAACGATTGGCCGTTGGAAGGTGAGTGTCAACGGTTTAAGGAAATTATACTGCAATCGGGGCTATCTACGGCTGTCGAAAACTCCATGTTACCTCACGACCGGGTGTCGATATCGGCATTCATGGAGAGGTATTATCCTGAGACCGATACTTTCCACATGCCGTGGGGAGAGATGTCCATCACACCCGATGATGTGCTGCAGATTCTAGCTCTCACCGACCATGGTACAACGGTGAAGTTTGAATATGTAAAGCAGTTAAGCTGGGACCAGATTTATGTTTACACTCAATGTTCTTTGGTTGGGACCGAGCGACCTCCGATGAAGAGTTTAGCCGGTGCGCTAAATACAAACCCGGCAATTCAGCATGGTGGCACTGATGAATATGTTCAGAGGCATCAAGGCTAAAGAAGCGCTGAACCTAGAGTTTAGCGATGACGGGGTCAATGCTGCAGCCACAACATATCTGCTCTATGTTTTGGGATGTGTGATTTTCCCCAATGCTAGTGGCAACCGGGTGGACGCCAACCTTTTACAACTTTTGCATCCCCTCCACAAAGTTCAAGACTATTCGTGGGGCACCACATGTCTTGCGTTCTTGATGGAAGAGATGATAAAGGCATCCCGGGAGCAGACTAGCCAAATAGCCGGGAACGTGAGCTTATTCCAGTTGTTTTGGTAACTCCATTGATGGTTTGATTGTTATTTATTTTTCCTCTTTTAAGAATCAATTTTCTCATACTTGGTTTGATATGTACACTAGACATGGATTTATGATCACTTCCCGTACCTCGAGTTGGCCAGAGAGAACCCGGTATGGGAGAAAGGTACAACCCGAGGCACAAAATACACCTTTTCGGGCAACCATTCAAGGATCAAGGAGCAGGAGTTGATTACTTTGAGGAGGAAACTAAACTCCATGGCATCCAAAGATGTATGATTTGATCCTTACAAGGAAGACCTAGCTAATGGTCATATATCACGAAGGTCTAAGTTGGCGTTCTACTATGGACCCTTGTGGCATCCAACTGGATATGTAATGTAAAATGCCACAAGGGTGATGAGTCAACTAGGTTTTGTCCAAGAACAACCTTGGAGTCGTTTCAGGGGCAGGTTCGAGCTGGAAGTTGAGAATTGTGTTTTTGGTAAGGATTCGATCACAATTGTTTACTATGGTAACCCATCAGTTGAACATTGGGACAACAGGATGCAATCTATGATCAACCAGAGGAGACATTTCACCCGAGCTGATGAAGCAGATCCTGGCTATATGGTATGGTACCAGGAGCATTCTCATCTTCACGTGATCCATGAAGATAAAGAAAAGAGCACCAGGGTGCCCGAATATAGGTGCATCATCAAAGACAAACCCTCGGGATATGAAAGGCTGGTACATAATGTTATTTCCTTTTGATTTTAGTATTACGAGTCAATATTATAGATAATAATTGTTTGATTGTTATTGCCTAAAAAAAGAAAAAAAGGTTTGCATTTTTGTCGAACAAGATAGCTGGGTGCATCAATGCAGGAGTGCCTCAAACGAGTGAGCATAAAGACCTCATTGACAACATTGATAATGAAGACTATGCTATCAAGTATGGAGAAAAATCTGCAAATCGGTCGAAGAGGCTAACATCAAAGCACAGTAAAAGATCTTGCGGATCAACGAGTGCTGCTCCTGAAGCAAATGTCCCTGAATCCAATGCCCCTGTTGCTCGTGCTCCTCGTACCAAAACCAAAAGAGTTAGAAATTAGATTGTGGTTGTTAACTTGATGGATATTATTATAGTGTTTAACATTACTGGTTTTAATGTATAACATTTGAAAGGATTTTGTGTTCTTTTTTCGAGTTATCAATTGATTTGCAATCGATTTATTTTTAAAAAGTTATTTTCTTCAAATTTTACATTATAATCGGTAGTTAACGGGTTTGAACAAACTACCGATTGTGTATATTCAGCAACAATCGGTAGATAACAAACTACCGATTGTGTAAGCGTAATACAATCGGTAGTTAAATATCTACTGATTGCATTTACCCCAGGAACTGTCTGTTCTTGACCACTTTTTGTATGATAATCGGTAGTTAAGAATTTCTTAAACTACCGATTGTGGTTGTACAAAATGTTAAATTTTTTTAAAAAAATTCGATTTCCATTTTGGGGCTACCTATTATAATCGTAGTTTAAGAATTTCTTAAACTACCGATTGTGCTTGTACAAAATGTTCAATTTTTTTAAAAAAATTCGAATTCCAATTTGGGGCTACTTATTATAATCGGTAGTTTAAGAATTTCTTAAACTACAGATTTTGGTTGTACAAAATGTTGAAATTTTTTAAAAAAATTCGATTTCCAATTTGGGGCTACCTATTATAATCGGTAGTTTAAGAATTTCTTAAACTACTGATTGTGCTTGTACAAAATGTTCAAATTTTTTCAAAAAATTCGATTTCCAATTTGGGGCTACCTATTATAATCGGTAGTTTAAGAATTTCTTAAACTACCGATTGTGCTTGTATAAAATGTTCAAATTTTTTTAAAAAATTCGAATTCCAATTTGGGGATACTTATTATAATCGGTAGTTTAAGAATTTCTTAAACTACCGATTGTGGTTGTACAAAATGTTGATTTTTTTTAAAAAAAATTGATTTCCAATTTGGGGCTACCTATTATAATCGGTAGTTTAAGAATTTCTTAAACTACCGATTGTGCTTGTACAAAATGTTCAAATTTTTAAAAAAAATTCGAATTCCAATTTGGGGCTACTTATTATAATTGGTAGTTTAAGAATTTCTTAACCTATCGATTGTGGTTGTACAAAATGTTGAAATTTTTTAAGAAAAAATTCGAATTCCAATTTGGGGCTACTTATCATAATCGGTAGTTTAAGAATTTCTTAAACTACCGATCGTGTTTGTAGAAAATGTTCAAATTTTTTAAATAAATTCGATTTCCAATTTGGGGCTACCTATTATAATCGGTAGTTTAAGAATTTCTTAAGCTACCGATTGTGCTTGTAGAAAATGTTGAAATTTTTTTAAAAAATTTGATTTCATTTTGGGGATACTTATTATAATCGGTAGTTTAAGAATTATTGTGCTTGTACAAAATGTTCAAATTTTTTAAAAAAATTCGAATTCCATTTTTGTTACCGTTTTGTTACCGTTCTGATTTGTTACCGTTGATCAACGGCTATAATTTGTATTCTGATACACCTATAAATAAATGAATATATATATCTCTCATTCCCATTTCAAATCCACAACTTTTACATTTCATAGAAAATTTTAATCTCTCGTTTTCATAATTATGGCTTAGGAAAATTTTAGGCTTAATGCAGAGAATTTTACCGTAGAGGAAGATTTATCCCTATGTCGAAACATAGTATTACATTATCCATCAAGGGGTCATGAACGTCGGATGAATGGTTCAATGAGCATGGAATGGTTAGAACATATTCATGCTAACTTTTGTAATGAAAACCGGTAACCCCAATAACTGGAACAGAGCAGACCTTTTTTGTCAATATATGGAAATAACAAGGGAAGTACTAGAATTTTCTACTTTAACCGCTAAGGTGAATGAAAGAAGAATTAAGAATGAAACTGATGATGAAGTTGTTGCCAGATCTCTGGAGGAATGGAGAAGATGGAAAGGTTCAGATTTCAGGTACCAACCTCATTTCGAGATCCTAAGGGTGATGGAAGAATACAACCCTTTTGTGTTGATTATTCTCCGAAGATGTGAAGAACGTCGTCCCCCGCGTCATACGACCCGTTGAAGTTTTGATAATAGGTTTGCTTAAGGGTTTAAGTGTAATCTACTGATTTATTCATTTCCTTTAATGTTACGGGATGTATGCCTTTTTCGATTCAATGAAATGATTTATTATTTAAAACAAAAATCGAATTCTAATTTGGGGTTACTTATTAGAATCATAGTTTAAGAATTTCTTAAACTACCGATTAACATAATCGGTAGATAATAGTGTACCCAAAACTTCTGATTGTTAATATTTGTTCGAACTTAGTGTACATATTTTCTGTACACTCTTGTTACACCATACTTCAACGACTTTTTTTTTAAAGAAGAGTCGTTAAGACTCTAATCTATATAAGGAGGGTGACATCTTCTCATTTATGCACCTCCAATACATTTTAACTCTCCAACTTCGAAGAAATAACCGTATAGATTAATGACTCAACCTATTCTCAACTAAAACATCCACCTTTTCCATCTCTTTTCCTCTACCGATTCTTCTACTCCCTTTACTCTCATTCTCCATTGAAAATGTCTCCAAAATCTTTACCTAAACAATCAAAGAAGGGAAAGGAAAAAATGGTGATAGAGGAGTTCAAAACCATTGAAATCAATTCGTTAACCGATTCCGAGGAAGATATCTATGTTTTGGATCCTCGACTATTTTTAAGGGAGAAAGACTTGTCATGCATAAACCCATACTACAATGAAGGTGGAGCACTTCAGGCTGATCCTAAGGGGAACGAGAAGAAAAAGAAGAAGCGGGTTGAAACTAGGACCAAGTCGAGAGTAACAAGGAGTGGAAGAATTTTATGAGATCAATGAGATTGATCACTTTCAATTTCTATAATGTGTTTTGTTTCGTTTTTTCCGGGTGTTTTTAGTTTTTTTGAACAAGTTTAATGAACAATATGTAGTAAGTTTATTTGAACAAGTTTTTCTCCGGATGTTGAAATAGTATTACGAAGTTAGATGTTAAGTAAAATCGGCATAATCGGTAGTAATGTTTATACACTACCGATTACATACAATCAGTAGTTATTAAATTCACGTGCTACCGATTATCCATAATCGGTAGTTATTTATGTTCACTAACTACCGATTGTGGCAAGAAAACTTCTGGACAACAAAACCATTTTAATCGGTAGATAAAATTGATCTTTAAACTACCGATTACAAAGTTTAAAATTTTAACATTTAATTCATTATATGTTTACAATCGGTAGATATAAATTTTCAATGCCTACCGATTCAGAAAGATGAAGAGTTCAAAATTTTGGAAGTTTTGAGAAATTCAATATGGGGCGACACCTATAATCGGTAGTTTAAGTACTCCATTAAACTACCGATTGTACAATCGGTAGGAATAAAAATCACGAGCCTACCGATTGTACAAAACTATAACTCGAAAAATCAATCTAAAACACTCTTGATTTCTAATCCAAACTAACTCAAATAATTTTCTAACACTAACTATAACCAAATTAATTAACTAATTAATCAAAATTAACACTAATTAAGGAAGGGTAGATTAGCCATTATAGAAACTATATCGATAAGAGATGTATTGAGAATACTTTAAAATGACCTTATTTTATTTTACTAATCGCCCCTAATTAGTTTTGGGTGCCCTCAAATTTACAAGGATAAATAGGGGTGAGCTGGTTTGGAGAAAGGTATGGAATCAACAATGAGGTTGTGAGGGATCCTATCCCACCTCTTGGGGTGGTTATCTTGTGAGATTTTTCATGGTGAGTTTAGAGTTTTTTCTTGAGCGGTAGTCAAGAGAGAAAGGTGAGGCTATCATGAGTGTTTCTTATATCTAGCGTAAGGAGGTTACAACAAGGAGAGTATTCTTCAAGGGTTGTATGTAATCACATCAATGGGGTTGTGATGCTAGGTAGCAAGATAGTGGTTGATCCAAGGTTGTCTTCTAGTCATGGGTTGTAATGTTAGAGAGACATGAGTGGCTAACACCGTAAGGTGTACTTGTAAATTGTTCTTCGGAGATTTTCATTATAGTGGAAAGGATCATCATCGCAAATGGACGCAGGTATGTTGCCAAACCACTATAAATCTCGTGTGGTGATATGTTTTTGTCGTTTACTCGTTAGTCGTTTTATGCTTGTTTTCTTTGCTATATATATATGTGGGCGGTGCATGTTTGCGTTAGATATAGCACCAAATCTAAGTAGTTGGACGGTTACCTAAAAAAAACCCAACAAGCGGTACCAGAGCCAGGTTGCCTTGGTACGGTCGACTTGAAAGGATACTCGATGTGAAGTTGAAAGTTATGATTGGCCTCGCAACAAGTGAAAGATTGTGGACTTTATAGTTCAATCAAGAAAATTAACGAATGTCAGATTTTTTGGACTTTGTGAGTTCAAAAAAAGGATAGGTCAGTGAAGTCTTTAGACAAAGCCTTCAAAAAGGGAATACCAGATAGATTTTGGAAGGATGTTGATTGGGAAGAACATGATTTGCAAGAGAGTTGTTTCTTCAGAAGCAACACCGTTTATCGTTTTTTGATTCAAGGAAGGTACGTCTGTTAACGAACTTCCTAATAATTTCAATAAGTAAATGAGTGACTTAATGAATGTGGGAGAAGTTGTTAAAGATGAAAACCAAACTATGTTACTATTGTGTTCTTTTCTGGGTACGTGTAATGTACATTGTCATCGGAAGAAACTATCAAGTTAGAAGGGTGATTGTGGTCCTATTAAGTGATGAGTTTCATTATAAGGATGCATCTAAATGTGATCAGGTTGTAGGATTGTATGTAAACAAGAAGAACGGGAAAAATCTGGAAATAATGAATCCGGATGTAAGAGATTATTCAAGGAGAAGTCTGAATGTTATTGGTGTCGCGAGGAAAGACACAGCTGGAAGAATATTGTCTGAAGCTTAAAGCCAAAGAGAATTTTGCGCCAAGTATGGTGATATTTGTAGAGGATTCTGATACAAGAGAAGTGTGGGCGGTCACATGTGGTGATCATTACGAAGTGTGGTTCTTTGATTCAATTGTTCTTTTCATATGAGTCTAAATAGGGGCTAGGTTACTTCTTACGAGTCTGTATGAGGTGGTATTGTATTACTAGGTAGTAATTACACTTGTGGTATAATTGGGATTAGAACAATTCAAAATCAAGAATCATGGGGTGAAGTAAATCCTGGGGAAACATTCCTGAGTTGAAGAAGTATTTTACATCACTTGGAATTTTGGAATCCAAAGGTTACAGTAATGTAACGGAAGATGGATTTGAAAAGGGACAAATAAATTGGTGATTTAAGCTAAGAGACAAAGAAATTTGTGCTTCTTATGCGGTAGTACAGTAGTAGGTGGAGCTTGTGTGGGAATCAGAAATGAGGTTGATTTTCAAGACCTGTATATGTGTCTGGGGCATATAAGTGAGAGGAAGCTAGACAAGGAGTTTGCGGAACTTGAAGTCTATGAACATTGAGTTTATAGAAAGGAGTTTGGAAAGGTTTTCAAGGTTTTCACTTTATGGCTAGTATGATGGAGGTGCGTCCTGTAGGGACATGTGGTGCATTCATTCGAATGTGTGGGAATACTTTTCGAAAGTACTAATGGAGATTCTTTATTGAGTTGTATAAAGACTTATCAAGGAGACAATGGTAGTACGCCATGAAGATTGGTAGAGTATATTTGTGAAAAGATAGCGCAAGAGACTATGGTGATAAAGACCCAGACTGACAAGAAGGACACACGAGTTAAGTTGATTAACTGTGGGACAACGCGTCGAGTCTATGAAGAAATCTTGTTGGTATACATGCATAATAAGGAACCTTGCAGTAATAAAGAAATCTCAAGGTATACAGAGAAGACAAAGTGCATGTTACTGTTAACTCAAAGTTTTTGGGTAATGTTTGGTGAGCTGGTGTAGAAATGGCGTGTCATCTCAATTGTGGTTTACCAATAATGTTGTCATCAAGTTGAAGTCATCTAGAAGAGGTGAAGGGAGGTCTTTGTTTATCCGTAACAAATAATCAACTTGGGTGGAGGACTGGTAGTAGGTGAATTTATTTCACATGTGAATCTATATCTTAATTAGATGTAGATCAGGTGGAGGTTCAAACCAGTGACTCTCGGAAACAACGGAAGGGCGATTTCGTGCTGAACAAATGAAGCCCAATGACGTAAGGTCTCCATAACAGTTGGATAAGTTTGCAGCGGAAAGAAGGTCGATGGGTGTTCAAATATTTAAAAGAAGAAACTCTGAGTACGAAAGGCGTACGACATAATTAAGAAGATTAATAGTTAAGGGTTATGCACAAGGAATTTATTGCTTACGAATATTCTCTCCAGTGGTAAGAATACTTAAATCTATACCTTATTGACTATGATGGTGTTCTATGACTGTGCACAAGTCGAAGACAACTTCTTATATGATACTCAGTTATGGTGTAAGAAAAATTCAGCTCAAAGATGTTGTTTTCGCAAAAAAAGGAAGTATGTATCAAGGTAACGAAATTATCGTATAGGCGATGGTTCACGGTACGATGAGCTTTAAGAAGAGTAAAACTCAAGAGGAGATATGGTCGTAGATCAAGATTCAAAATGAGTTGAACTGAGGTAAAACAAGACTCGTGGTAGAGATGGGCTCAAGATTTTCTCGGAAACTAATATGGTTAGCCTAATATAAACTAACAAGTGGTGATTCTGCTATACGTGGATTACATGCTTATCGTTGCTATGAGCATGGTCGATATTGAGAATTTCGAGTCTCAATTGAGTGTGAAGATATGAAGAATATCTGAGGTACCTAAAGGGTACGTGTGGATGTAGGTTTGGTGTACCATTGCAGTGGTGGTAAAGATCCGTCACAAGTATGTTGGTAGGTAGAGTCCGAAAATGATGGATAATATAAGATCCTTTGATATCTAGAACATGATATGTCTTTGTATATTGGTTCTTTTGGTCCAATAAGTTGGAGGTCGGCTATACAATTAGTGGAGTCTGAATTGATAGAGGTAAATGAGGCAATGAGAAAGTGATTACGCTTGAAGGCTTTGATCGGATATTTAGGAGACAGACAAGAACGCGTAGAAATGCATTTTGATAGTCAAAGTGTTACAGATTTGTCGAGGCATGAAGATTTTCACGGAAGGGTAAATCATATCAATGCTCGGTATCTGTTTGTGCGAAATACTATAGATGGTGGAGAGTTTTCAGTACCGAATACTGACACTAATTGTAATCTCGAACGCATGCTTGCAAAGGTGGTAACCATGAGAAAGTTCAAACGTTGTTTGCACTTAACAGGAAGGCACCGAAAGGTGTAAGGTGGCGATAATGAATGTGAAGTGAAGAACAAAGAAAGAAGACAAAGTATTATCCTCAAAGTGGAGATTTTTGAAGTTAATTTGTTAATAATAATATTGTTTCTTTGGTCTCCAAGTGAGCAGGACTTGATGACCGATATAAGTCTTGGAAACCAAGTATTCTGCACTTAGGAAACTGGTAAAAACTTGGTTACCAAGTATTGTACTTGACATCCAAGTATTGATCGAGTATAAATAGGGGTGAGCTCGTTTGACTTAGAATTTGTGTGTTCTCCTTGGATGGGAAACACAAGGAAATTTTGTTATAATATTGAGGATTACATAAGATATCCCTTAAAATACAAGGAATATGAAGATACAAGATATATAAACGTTATTTTTTACAAGATATTGCCTGTACAATACAAAATATATCAAAGTAAAGTAGATATAGCCGTGACTTGTTAAGCACGACCGTTATATGTTCAATACTCATCCTCGATGTAAGCGGATTGTCAACAACGTTGAATTTAGAGCAAAGCCTACAAAAATAATACTTTGGAGTAGACTTTGTAAAGATATCTTCAATTTGATCCTTAGATGAAACAAACTAAACATTAATTGCCCATTTTGAACTCTCTCACAAACAAAGTGATAGTCAATCTTTATGTGCTTTGTACGACCATGAAAAATGATAAGTGCATAATTTATATATTTTAAGTATCATTTCCTTACACTTAGTCGTTAGGTTTTGTGTGAATTACTTTGTATTATTATTACTTTTGTATATTGTGTCTTTGTTTAGGTTATATCTCTAAAAGAAGTGGAATGAAGCATTATAAAGGAAAATGGCTAAAGATTAAATTTAATTCATTCAAATCCAGGATTTCTACTCAACATCTTGTTGAGAATTGAATTACGAAACCAATGACGAAAGAACAAGGTCACTCCGAGATCGTAGGACAAAAAAAGTGCTTTGGGAATGAGAAAGACAAAAGATCGTTTACTATTGGCACCCCGTTGTAAGCTAAGGGGAAGACAGGTTCAAAGGAACTGCTAGAGACATCCGGGTCTTTTACTTGGGGGCAGTTGCAATTCAAGTATTACTAAACACAAACATTGTATTTATAAGGGGACAATTACGGTTCTAATATTTATAAAGGCAGGGACGGAGATACTAGGGGCTGCCATATTTTTGAATACTTATAAAGGCACCAGCAGAAGTAATAAGGCAGCCACCATCTTCTCCCAAATTCAAAATTAGGTTTCATCATAGGTAAATATTAGTCCAGCCATTAACAGCCATTCATGGCAGTGATGAGGAAAATTGATAGAGGTTGTCGATGTGAAGATGAAGGTTGATCCTTGTTGGCAGTGATGTGTGTTATGTTTGTGTGGAGCCTGGTAGTGCACGACCCGGTTTCGCACTTGATCCGATTCGACTGGCGGCCCGTTGCCCCCGGCCCAAATTTTTTGAGTAGTCTCTATATATATCGAGTTGTCCTATCTAAGGTTTGTATCATATTAATAGGATCATCGTTGTATTCCTCTAGAACACTTTGTGTGATTATAGTGAAAACCGCAACCGCTCCTTTGACATAACCTAATTTGGATGAACCAAGTAAATCTTGTGTGTTTTTATTTTTTTGTTTTGTTTTCTTTATAACAACGATACTAACAAGGTGATTGTTGGAAGATTGGTGTTGGCTCGAGTTTGGTGATTGAGTGAGTCCGTGAAGATGAGGCTGTTGTTGTTACTCGTGATGGTTGATAGTGATGATGATGATGGAGAAGACGCTGTAGAGAATGGGTACCGATGGAGTAGTTAGAGTTGAGTCGAAAGGGAAATTGAAGTTTATATGGTTCGCTGTGAGATGGAGGTTGTGGTTGTAGTTCAAGGTCAGGAAGGAAAAGAGGAGGATGGTGCGTGGTCGCTGTTTACGGTTACTGTACAACTGGGTTCGAGATATTGGAGTTCAAAGTGAACCACAAATGGCAGTGAAATAAGGGCAGTTGGTGAATTAGGTTTTGATGGTAGAAGGAGATGGAGATCTAGAAAAGAAGCTGAGGATGTTGGTGGTTACTTCCGAGAGGATAATCAAGAAGAACTGTCGAAAGAGATCGTACTGAGATAACGAGAAGAATGGGTTTCTGATAGATAGATTGTTAGGAGCACTGAGCCAACGAGAAACATAATGGGTTCTGAATTTAAAGAGAAGTATGTCATGACTTCAAGAATGAATTTGTGAGGAATAGAGGTTTGTTTGAGTGGGTCAAGCTGATTGGCTAGGTTAAAGAGAGAATTAACAGTGAGGATTTAATAAGAATATGAAGCCAACATCCGAAAACAGAGAGGAAATAGCAGTTGAGATAAAGTAGGAAAGGTAGGCTAAAAAGTTTGAGTCGTTTTAAAACTCCAGAACCTGACCGAAAGTACGGTGAAGAACTTGGATTCCTATCATCGATTTTTGGATGAATTGAGACGATTAAAAGTTGCTAATAGGAGTTTAAGGCGGTCAGGAAACTTGGGTTGTTATCAAAATCAAATGCTTAAGGGAAAATTCAGAGAATTTTGGAGTTTGGATTGGATTTGGGATGAATTTTGGCCGGAAAAACAGCCACCAAGTGACCCTTTTTCCGTTGATTTTAGAGATGAATGGTGATGATTTAAGCGTGTTTGAGTGTTTGTATTTATCTACAATTATGTGTTGATTATCAGATTCGAAATTGCAAGGAAGAAAATCTATAAATAGGAGTTCGAATTAGCGCCTAAATTGATTCTCTCACCTTAGTTCTGACGCCCATAAACTATTCGATAAAAGGTCTCAGAAAACTACAGAAGCTTAAAGAATCCAATTTATGCACAAGTAGCTGAATTCGTGGTGATTCCGGCACAAGTTCTTCTTCGTTTGCAGTTTGCTTTCTATCTTTTCTCTAATTTGCATTGTTATCAATTTCAATACGAGTAGCTAATTATTTTAATTGGTTAGGGATATAACCTAAAATAACAAACATGTTATTTTGATTAATCAATTGATTTGTATTCACTCTCGTATTTCCCGCTCATGTTTTACTATGCATAATAATTATATGATTGTGTTCGTGTAATACGATTAGTTATTCTCATATTTAAGTCATAAATTAAATATATTAATAACTTCTTTATAGCTAATTAGGAGTCTTAGGTATTTTTATCAAGAATTCTCATAATTAGTAGTAATTTGTGACTACTAGCGGTGTGAATCGTAAAGGAAATCACAAGTAAAACTTTATCTAGTGATGTGTGTCGTAGCACGTCAAAATTATATTCACTTTCTCACTTTAACAAAATATGGATTAAGTACAATAATAAGAAGGATTCGTTCCACGGGAGGCTATTGTTGTCATTCGATTTCAATTTCATAAGTAACAAGGGGAGAATTTTCAAATTTTATGAAAGTAATAAAAACTAAAACGAAAGTAAAGTAAATAGTTGAAAGTAATCAAGATGATGAAGATATTGGTTAAGGGATTGTATCATTCACAAACATGTAGTTTTCTCAATAATTAGAATTGGTATTTAATCTCTCATTGTCAAAAACCCTAGAATACCTTGATCGTAAAAGTATCCCGTTTATTTCAGAAAATCATCACAAACACATTAAAAAGATGAGAATATGAATTCTACGTAGAGAACAACCCAACGTGTAAAAAGAACTAATCAAATTTAATTCCCCATGAGCATTATGTTTTGTGAAATAAGGTTAATCAATGCAATTGAACGTGGAAAACGCACTAATTAAATTTAGCAAAGGTTATGATTCAAATGTAATTGTTAGGATGTAACACTACAAGCAACAACCACACTTATACTACTTGAAATTAGAATTCGTCAACTTTTTTATATTGAAAACCCTAATTTAGCTTTAGAGATGAAAACAAGTCAAATTGATCTGGACTCAACCAACAAAGTGAAACGACAAATATTGAGACAAAACAAATGTATTAATCAAATATCATGTTTGAGAAATCAACTTTAATCCTTAACCAATAATATGTATTTAGCTACTCATAGCTATGAAGTTCACAAAATTTAATTGATTTAAGGAAGATGAGAAACAAAGCAAACCCTAGATGTGTGGAAGAGAATAATATCCTTTGCTCCTTGCTCCCAAAAATCAATTATCAAAGTGTATAGAAGCTATAGAGGACTCTCCCTTTTATAGCTCTTCTAGATTCCAAAAGTAGGTCAAATTTTTCCTCTCCAAGTCATAATCAAAGTCCACTAAGTCCATTACTAGCCCATTAAGCCCATGAGTAAGAATAAAACTCCTAAAAATTCTGTCATAATTGGTCGCCGATGTCCAGAAAAATGATCGGAAATTGGCCTGAAAAGTTGTCGGAAGAGTGTCCCAGGTGACTGGAAAACTGTCACCGGCCATCGCAATCAACTAACGGTTAACGGTTAAATGTAAAGGTCAAGTGATCCGAATCGGACTCAGTGAGTTGACTCGCTGAGCTGAAAATCCAGCAGAGTCTCGTCTGTTCTGAGTGGTTTCCAGCCATTTTCAGGCCATTATCTTTAGTCCTTCCCTGCAACCTAACATTCATCTAAATCACTCTTCTTTCAATTGCTTCTACCAGCTTACTGCAACAACTGCAACCTTTCCTGCAACATCACAATTCATGCCTAATTGTAGCTGCAATACCACTAAATCCATCACCTACATCACCAAACCCATTCAGCATCAAACTTCCTCAATCTCAACAATAGAAGCACCATATAACACCACTACTACCAGCTGCAATTTGAACTGCAGCTGCAACCTCCAACAAACCCATACTTCTTTCTTCTCCAATAGTTACAGCAGCAACTTCAATTCTCACTAGACCCATTCTTCATTTCAACAGCAGCAGTAGCAAATTCTGGTTCAGTTGTAACCATCGAACCCTCCAGCCACAACTCTTCTCTGCCAAGAACTCAACACCATTTATTCTCTGCCAACAGATTCATCTTCTATTTCTTCCTTGTCTCAGACTCAATCAGCAGCAGCAATAGATTCACTAATTCATCTGATTTCTCAGATCTGAATCCATTTACTTGTTCAAATGCCAACACTCAAACCAATTCGTGAACCGCTCTTCATTTCTTGCCACAAAAAATCCCCAAATCATAAACCCATTTAAGCAATCTTCAATGTCTTCTCTATCTCTCTAATTCTTCCACCACCATCTCGATTCAGCTCAAATCAACAATCTCACTCAACTCATACTCATAACAGTAAACCCTAGAAACCATAACAGATTCAACTTCAAACTCCATAGACTCACTGCCAACTCCATTATCCACAACAACATCAACCCATCTCTAGAAATCTTGGATTGAATTCGAATCCACCACAAACTAAACCCATCTGACCTTCTCAAATCTTTCCTCCATTGTCTCTTCTCTAGCAACAAACCTCATATCACGCTTATTCGAGTGTTATTAGAGTGTCATTTCATTTATTATCTTTATATTTGTTTAAGTGTCAACTAGGTGTAAGTTACTTTTAGTCTATCCTTTGTATACCCTATATATATGAGGCACTACTTGCTTCTAGGGTTTAACTAATGAATAACAATGTAGATCTTTAATCTTTCATGTTATCAGAGCCTCCAAGCCTCACGGCGTCGGATCTTGGAGGCAACCCTAATTTTCACTACCACTGCCCATTATTCTTCTTTCACTATTCTTCTTAATTTCTTCTCAAATATTTCTCTTAGTTCTCACCGGTTACTTCTTAAGTCCAACCTAGCTCAATCACAGATCCATTCCATTTCTTCATAGCTTCACTGCCATCAATCTGAAACGGAACTTGGTTTCTCACCCATCATCTAACAGCAACAATACTCAACCGAAACCCATCTGAGTTCATCCACCTTCATCTATAAGGTGTTGAACCCATTTCCAGTTCATAAAAAAAAAAAAAAAAATCGGTTGTTGTTGTTGTTGAATAATTAGGAGATGCTAATGCGTCGGAAAACCGACTTTGTTTTACCGCAAGCGTACAATGTCGAAAGATGTAGACAAGTGCAAATACGGTTCGTTCCCACGAGGAGTTTGGATTAAAATATTTTTTTAGGTATTTTTATAAAGAATTAAATTAACTAGTGAATTAAAGCTATTTAATAAAGTTGGAAAACAATAAGAGGAAAACGTTAAGGTTTCGGAAATCCGTTGTAGATTAGGGTTTAATTGCATTCGTCACACAGGGTCTCGATTTCAAAAAGAATTGTTTGTTCTCAACCTAAAGTAGAATTTCGAAGTACTAAGTATACAGGGTATAAAGAGTCAAAGAATATTCATAAAACAATTTCATACAAGGTTTCAACGAGTCCTTCTACTAATCAAACAATGAACTATACGTGGCATAGAACATGAAAAATCATCGAGACGGTAAAACGTTAAGAGAGAGACAAGTTAATAATATTTAGTTCATAAAGTTGTAAACCCTAGTTTCGAAACACAAATAAAGCCATCTCTACAAGTTCATCCTTTCGCCCTAACAAGGGAATTATCCCAACATGGCTTTCTCAAAAGCCATAAAAATTAATTAAGAAAATAATACAAACTAACCCTTTAAATTTCTCCCGTGAAGTTCTGTCCGTGAGCTTGTTTCTTTCTCCGGATCTATATGCACCTCCAAGCCTATTCTCTGTATCGTCTCTTTTATGGGAAGGTCACGGCTCTATTTATAGATAGTTCATCACCGCCTAAATACACTTTTCGTGTTGTACACGACTTAGTTTCTTTTCTCGCACGCCTAACATTACCTATTTTAACTCCGTGCAAAACCATGTTTTTATATCCTACTCCAACTCTACATACTTCCCTGATTTCTCTCAAGTCCTTACCAAAAGACTTCGACTACCATCCCAGGCTTTCTCAAACTCGAACCAATAGCATCAACCCCATCAATATCACCCACATCACCATTACAGCCCTACTCCACCATCACAGATCCATGACAAGTTTCTTCATTGTTATTACTCGATTGAGACCACAACTTCATACTTCTCCATTGATCATCACTGCCAACAATCATTGACGTCAACAAGAAACCATCGACCACTGACTGATAACATCAACCTACAGAGATACTCTGCCATTGTTCACGAACACCATCATCACTGCCATGATCAAACTCAACCTCGATCATTAACAATCACCACAAAACACATTCAGAACCTCAGTCCACTTCACCTTCTCTGCCCATTCGAACTTAACCATCATCACTTTCATAAAAGTCAGAAGCTCAAACCATCAATCACGATCAATCATCACAGGCATCTCAACAGCGTCACCACCATCAATTATCATCTCTCGTAAACTCATCTCCATCTCACTGTCGTGATCCATTGACTAACGTGAACTTAAGCTTCTCACTGTCAACAGTCATCAATCACAATCAAGAGCTCAACCATCACTCACCATATAAATTGCCGTCAATGGCATTAACTTCGGCAACTCCCATCATATTCACTGCCATCCCATTCTTAACTGCACTTCATCTCCCATGATCGATTCATCACAGCCTCAGACTTTGCCGTGATTATCATGGAAGCAAAACACCTTCTATGTTCGGTGAAGATGAAAATGTCCGTTAGCCACAATGTTGGCGCATTTAATTAAGTTTGAATTATGGCAGCCCCAAGTAGTAGTGCAGGTGTCCTTATCACTTAAATGAATGACAGACCTTAACGGAATGGTTGGTGCCTTTAGCAGTCTTCTATTGAACTATCCATTGTC
Source organism: Papaver californicum (assembly GCA_023531435.1). NCBI lineage: Eukaryota > Viridiplantae > Streptophyta > Magnoliopsida > Ranunculales > Papaveraceae > Papaver > Papaver californicum. The sequence goes on from JAJJMC010002939.1 coordinate 5,506,165, forward strand.
AGTCTCACGAAACCGATAAACTTAAATCATCTTTTTGCCCATAACTTTCTCATACGAAGTCAGAATGACCTCGTTCTTTCGCCGTTGGATTCGTAATTTAATTCTCTACAATGAAGAGAGTAGAAATCCTGGAGTAGACTGAGTTAAATTGGGTCTTTAGAAATTCTTCTCTTGTAAAGCTCCATTTCACTTGTTTCAGAGATGTAACCTGATAAATCACACAGACTAGAAAAGTAATAATAAAAAACGGTAATTCACATAAAATCTAGCAAATAATAATAAGGAAATGATACTTAAAATGTATAAATTATGCACTTATCAGATGCAGTGAATTATAGATGTACACTGATCAGAATCAGTTTGGGTAAAAACCCATCGTTGCCACCACTTCGAAGTATAGATGAACACCTTCCTTCATCCATTAATCGCCTGACTTCTTTCGATTCAAATCCATCACGAGCTCACAACTTTCAACACTCTAATGTCCATCATATTATTTCACGGCAGCAACACAAACACAAACCCAACTTATGTTTCATCTACGACAAAAACTCGAAACAGATCCACCATCACTATAAACCCATCTTCACCAGAGCCACCAACATCTTTCATCGACTCAACATCACATATCTACTTTCTTGCTCAAACCCCCTTCTCAAACAATCCACCAGAACCCATCTATAATTCCTTCTTGACTTTTCAAGATCATATGTTGA
>JAJJMC010002939.1:5536880-5603413 GCA_023531435.1 Papaver californicum
ACAAAAGTTCAAAGTGTACTTCAAGTACCTTAACACTCTAATAAGTGCATCCCAATGCTCCTGCTCTGTATTACAGGTATACTTACTCAACCTACTCACAGTATAAGCAATTTCTGGTCTCGTACAATTCATCAAATACATCAGACTTCCTATAACACGTGAATATTCAAGTTGTGAAACTCCATTACCCTTATTCTTTTTGAGTCTACAACAAGGATCATACGTAGTACAAGCAGGTTTACTATCAAGCTGGTTATATTTCTTAAGCACATATTCAACATAATGAGATTGACTAAGACTATATCCATTAGAATTTTTTCTAATTTTCATCCCTAAGATCACATCAGCTGGGCCTAAGTTTTTCATGTCAAAATTCTCATTTAGCATGTTCTTTGTGGAATTAATTACATCCATGTTTGTACCAAGTATAAGCATATCATCAACATACAAGCATACAATCACACATGCATCATTCACAAGTTTAGTATAAACACACTTGTCAGGTTCATTGATTTTAAAACCACTAGAGATCATTACTTGATCAAATTTTTCATGCCACTGTTTAGGTGCTTGTTTCAAACCATATAAAGATTTTTTCAGTTTAAAAACTTTGTTTTCACAACCTTTCACTACAAATCCCTCAGGTTGGTCCATATAAATTTCTTCATCTAATTCACCATTTAGAAAAGTTGTTTTTACATCCATTTGATGTATCTCTAAGTTATGAATGGCAGCAATAGCAATTAACATCCTAATGGAAGTAATTCTCGTAACAGGTTAATAAGTATCAAAAAAATCTACACCTTCTATTTATTTATAGCCTTTAGCTAATAATCTAGCTTTGTATTTTTCCACAGTTCCATCTACCTTACGTTTCCTTTTGAAGATCCATTTACAACCTATGTGTTTACACCCTAGAGGTAAATCTACAATCTCCCAAGTACCATTCTGTATAATGGAATCCATTTCACTAATGGCGGACTCTTTCCACCATGGAGCTTCAGAAGAAGTCATGGATTCTCTATAAGTCTGTGGATCAGTCTCAGCTAAGCATGTTATGAAGTCTTGCCCAAAAGATTTTTCATTTCTAAGTATTTTACCTCTTCTAGGCTCAGATTCAAATTCATCTTCCTCCAAAGGTAATGTCTGACTAGTCGAAGGGACATCTAGGGGATCAACACATATCATGCGAGAATCAGATTTCAATGGAAAAATATTTTCAAAGAACACAACATCCGTAGATTTCATAATAGTATTCACACCATTTTCAGAAATTTCAGAACTTACGACTATAAATCTATATGCAGTAGTATGTTCAGGATACCCTATGAATACACAGTCAATAGTTTTGGGTCCTATCTTTGTTCTCTTAGGTGGAGGAATGGACACCTTAGACAAACACCCCCACACTTTAAAGTATGCATAAGAAGGTTGTCTACCTTTCCATAACTCATATGGAGTTTTGTCTGATCCTTTAAAGGGTACTCTGTTCAAGACAGAGCAAGTTGAGAGGACGGCCTCCCCCCACAAGTTTGTAGGTAATACTGAACTAATTAACATGGCATTCATCATCTCCTTAAGGGTTCGGTTCTTCCGTTCAGCCGCACCATTAGATTATGGTGAATAAGGAGGGGTTACTTCAAGTATAATGTCGTGTTATATGCAAAAACCTCCTATATGGATTACATACTCACCACCACGATTAGACCTAACAGTTTTAATGGTAGCACTCATTTGGTTTTCAACTTCTAGTTTATACATCTTAAAGGATTCTAAGGCATCATCCTTACCTTTAAGTAAATATATGTGACAGTACCTCGTACAATCATCTATAAAAGTGACAAACCATTTCTTACCACCTCTAGTTTGAACTGATTTCATGTCTACTAGGTCTGAATGAATTAATTCTAAGGGTTTAAACTTTTTCTGAATATTTTTCCTATAAGGTTTTTTAGCATATTTTGATTCTACGCATATTTCACATTTATGTTCATTATCCAAACTAAATTTGGGTATGGAGCCTATGATATCCAGTTTATTTATTGACTTATAGTTTACATGTCCAAGTCTAATATGCCAAACATTCAATGACACACAAACATAAGAAGAAGAATCAATTTTATTCATTTCAATAGAGGTTACATTTAGTTTGTAGAGACCCTCAGTCTTATAACCCTTTCCTACATAATCCTTACCCTTAGTGACAATAACTTTCCCAGATTCAAAAACAAGTTTATACCATTATCATCTAACACACCACAAGATACAAGATTTTTGCAGATGTCTGGAACATGAAGAACTTCATTCAATGTGAGAGTTTTGCCAGAAGTGAGCTTTATCCCAACTTTGCCTTTTCCCGTAACCTTTGCTGCGGATGAGTTACCCATGTACAGTTTCTCCCCTTCCCCTACCTTCTGATAGGAGGTGAATATATCTATGTTTCCACAGACATGCTTGGTAGCACTAGAGTCTACCCACCAGTCTCTTACATTGGTTACCAAATTGACTTCAGACATCGTACCAGAAAACTCGGTTTTGTTGTTTTCAACCAAATTAGTATTGTTTTTCTTATTATTAAAGTCCTTACGTTTTCTACAGTGCATTGCCATATGGCCAGGAGTTCCACAAACATAACACGCACCTTTAATTTTACCAATGCCATATTTGAGTTTCTGAAATGTACCTTTCTTGTGATTACCATGCTTGGGGTTGCGTTTGTTGTTGTCGCCCTTTTCAGTATTGGAAGACTTGTGTTCAATTACATGAGCCTTATTGGTCATGTCCCTTGCAGAAGATATGTTCTTGTCTTTGGAGCACAATAATTCTTCTACTTGAATCTTCTTACCCAGATCAACCATACTGACTTCACCAGTTTCATGTGTCAATCTACATTTGTATTCAGACCATGAAGACGATAATTTCTCAATCACAGCAGACACTTGAAACGTTTCATCTATCACCATACCTTCAGCAATAATTTCATTGATAGTGTGCTGAAGTTCAAGGAATTGATCAACCGCAGATTTGTCATTTGACATTTTGTATTCTAGGAACCTAGCTACCAAATTTTTTTTACTTCAGCAGTTTCAGCTTGGTATTTGCCTCTAAAGCAGCCCATAAATCAAAAGTAGAGAAGTTTTCTTTTGCATTATAAAAATCATACAATGCATCTTCTAAACAGTTCAGAATATGATTTTTTGCCATATAGTTCTGTCTATCCCAACTTTCCAACTCCCTTTCATTTCCAGCATCATTCAAAGTCTCATCAAAGGATTTCAGAACTAATTCATCTAGCATATGGAAACTCAGAAAGAACAACATCTTGGATTGTCATTTTTTGAAATCTTTGGCACTGAATTTTTCTGGTCTGTCAATATCACTTTTACCCATTGTTACAGAAAAAGTTGTATTGTGTTAAGATTGTTGGAACTGCAACAATAAAAAGCACTAAACAGAAGAAGATGTTAAGGTTAATGAAATCTCTGAATTGATATCACACAATGGACAGAGCCACCTGCTCAGCAAATTGTCCTTAACACAATAGTCCGCGGGTACTCCTCAAAAATGAGAGATATTATACCCCCACAGCGGAGATGTGTCCAGGATAAAACTACCCGTTATGACTAGTATAAGCACAATACTAGTCACCCTCAAACGAACTCAACATCAATTTAGATGGAAAGGAAATAAACAAGCAGTGCGTAAAAAAAACAAGAAGAGGGGAAAAGAAGACAAGATAGTAGCTGCTTCTGGAGTAAGTTGAAATGAAGAAATTCGTTTTCTTTTATAGGCAGAAGAAAAGAATGGTTTTAATGGCAATCAATTCCGTGCATGAAGCACGGACATAATGTTTGAAATTCAATTTCGTGCATGGAGCACGGACTTAATGTTTAAACGGTAAAACGGTCAATTTATTCTCTCTTTAATTCAGCTAAATCTCGCCGGGTGAGACGCCCCCAAAAAAATTCTTTAAGGAAATAATTTTTCCAAAAGAATAAGTCTTGGTTGGCCCGCAACCACAACCGCGGCAAGCGTACCCGCACCAGCACCCGAGCGTGCTTCGAAGCACCGCGCGTGTGTGGAAAGTATGGTTGCACCAACTAGCCCATAGACTTAATCATCTCTCAACCACAAAAGTGTCTAAACTCCTAAGGACCCTCCCTTAGATGCAACTTTCTTAGTAATAAGAAGAGGAATCATCTTTAGTTTCTCCAATGTGGGACTAAAGGTTCATTCACAAAATTAAAAATGAACTAGTTTCCTTAGTGACCTCTTGGTCCTAAGATCCATTCCCACTAAAACCAAAAAACCAAACATTATAAGTTCATTTTCTCCAACAAATAATTAAAATTATTCTGGATGATATCAATTACTTGAAGTTCTTAGCTTCGTAGGTCTAACCAAATTGCCAGTTAGTATCAGTGATGTGCCAAGAATTATAACTACGTCCATTTCCGGCTATGACTCTAAAGGTAAAAGATTCACCAACTAACATAGCATCTGTGACCCAATTCTGACCCCAATCTCGTCTCATTGTCGTCCATTTTAACTTCTGGCTACACTTAACCTACACCATTTTGATATCCTGCGCATGCTACATTACCCACCAATACCTTATTACAGTAGGGATTTCCCGATATTGTGAATCGAATCCCTTCTTTCTTGCATGGAACATGAATGATATCGCCTGTTAAATCGGCTATTTGACTGAATGCCGGTTGGGAAAGATCAAAATGAACTGCTGATTGTGAATCTGGGCAAAGGTTAGTTCCAGTAATAAAGATCGAGGGTTGCCCTGGTGTGCACCACTTCTGGTCTATATACTTGATCTCATTACAGGAACCACATGCCAAACCATCATGACGGGCTTATTGCAGCTGTTAGTTGACCATATCCGTGTTTGCTTAACTCCTCATAACCGCATGATCCTCCTGCATGCATAGGTTAAACAAGCTTTCCATGTTTTCTCATTGATTTAGCTAGCGCGCAAAATTATTATCAAAACGTGATGCATGTTAAATTACAATGTATAATAAATCAGTGGCCCAGTCACGTGGTAAAAATTACATAGCCCAATTCAGTAATTTAAAAGTTAAAATATTTATTTAAAGGATTCCCTCTATTTCCATGATCCTTTATGATGCAGATCGGAAGCGTGTAAAGATGATAATAATCGCAGTGGAATAGAATTATTAAAAAGTAACCGGTAGAATAGTTAGAAATCAATAGAAATTAGTTGATCTTCAAAGATATATCCTAAAATCTACGGGGTTATCTAGACTTCGTTAATTCATTACGAATAACGACTATAGATATGAGATAAGTATTCAGACTTCGGGGCAAACCCGACTATGAATAAAAATCAAAATCAATAAACTCAACAAGTTTAATGAAAATAAAATAATATTAATTAATCAAAAACTCCCATAATATTCGTTTTTGGAGCTATTTATATAGATAACTCCTACTAAACAAACCATAAACTTAACTTGTTTCCCAAGGTATCTACTACCTTTAGGCAACTTTCTAACTTATTAAAACTCTTAAAATAAACTTCTAGACTCTTCTAGAATTACCCTAAATAATAAATCCGAAAATTAGTTATTTTTCTACTAAAATAACTTTAATAAAACATAAATAATAATAATAAAATAATAATTTTATTTTCTATAAATCTCCCTCCATCATTCTACCAGTGTTGGAGAAGTTCCGTCCTCGAATCTTGCCGGTACCATGTTCTGCATGTGTAACTCGTTGATGACAATCTTCATACACATGAATTGATGTTGTAAAAAAATAATTTATGCACCGTATAGAAGCATGAGGTATGATGGAAGCCCAAAACGGATCTTCATAAGTTGATTCAATAAATTCTCTCTTGTTAGGGTAGATATGACAGACCATTTGTGTATCACAATAATCAACAACTAGCTTACTCTCGGGCAAACACAACTCATCGATATCAGGAATTTCTAAATAAATAAGTTTATCAGGATTAAATGACTCACCATGAAACTCCATTAAATCATGTGATACTTCTTGGGACTGTTTTTCTTTGTCAAAAACAGGATGTTCTTCGCCATTTTGAGAAGAAAATTTCATATCCTCCTCATCATCGGTATATTTATCAAAGATCGGAGTTGTATATCTCTCAACAATAACTTCATTTTATGCATCATTATCATGACGAAAAAACAAATCTTCAACGTCGTTATCTGCATTATTATTTTCTTCTATAAGCGAGCATGGTTTAGATCGAGATTTTAGTGACTTCTTCAAATAAAATTTTATCACTTCCAGAATCTCCTTCTTTGATTTGATCAGATATTCACATCTTCTCGGATCTCGTCTTGGTGATATTTATTAACCCTAAATACTCGTCTTGTAACATCTTATTAACCCTAGAATCAAACTTTGCTCTGATACCAATTGATGCAGCGGATAATAAAAAAAAAAAAAAAAAGAGAGGTTTTGTTCAGACTTCAAATATTCCTAGGAATATCGACTATGAACAACGATAATTACTTAGACTTCGGTTTCTCGACTTTAAATAATAATCGATTAAACTTGAACAAGTTTAAGAAATTAATTCTTATTAATCAAATTCAACTGCTTAAAACAATATATGGAGGACTCTTTTATAGACTTGGGGAAAAATACTAACTTCCTAGTCAAGAAAGGATGAAAAAAAAACCTAAACCGACTCAAACCCTAATTTGCTATTTTTGGCAAATTTTGGTCGACCAAAAATAATGAAAATACTCATAAAATAAAACTATTTGCCGCACACGGCGACTCAAACGGACTCCTAATGAATAAGTTATTAAAAAAATAAAAAAAATCCTAAAATAGCAAAAACGCCTGTTTGAAGCCCTAAACGATGGAATTTGGCTAAAATCTGAAGACCATGAAACGTAGTCGTTTCATGTCTTGATCGTTGGCCCATTTCCAATCAAAATGGACCTTTCTTGAGCTAAATTATGACACTCGTGTCTTTAGCCTCCAAATAGGCTATAGCATGCTCATCTGCATCATTCTCCCGGGTTGAGAGAAATTCGCCATCGAATTTTCTTGGTCATCATCATAATTATCACTATTATACTTCACCAAGTGTTGACATTAAAAACATCAAAAGTCCGGATGTGACTTGGAAGCTTTAACTTGTAGGCATTAGGATTAATCTTCGCGATAATTTCCAAGGGACCAATCTTGCGCGCCTTCAGTTTTTTATACTCGCTAACTGGAAAACGATCATTTGTCAATATTTCCCACACAAAATCTCCTACTGCAAAATCCATAACTCTCGTTTCTTATCTGCCGCCTCTTTATACCTCTCATTAGCTCGAAGCAATTGTTCTTCAGCCAACTTGTGAACTTGTTGCAACTGTTGGTACGTTCTTCAGCACGAACTTTAATTCTCTTCAGATCAGGAATATGTGCTAAATCTGCTGGTGCTCATGGATTGTATCCATAAACAACCTCGAAAGGACTCATAGCCAGACTACGGTTTACTGAACGATTAAATACAAATTCAGTTTGGCAAAGTTTCTGATCCCAACTCTTCGGATTGTCTCCAACCATACACCGTAATATATCACCCAACGAACGATTCACAACTTCTGTTTGGCCGTCACTTTGAGGATGATACACACTATTGAAGTTAAGCCTTGTATTAGCTAATTTCCACGAGGTTTTCCATAAATAACTAAGGAATCTTGTGTCTCGATCACTAACAATTGAACATGGCAATCCATGTAGATGATACACTTCACGGAAGAATAATTCAGCTATCCTCAGTGCATTAGTAGTCTTCTTGCAAGCAATAAAATGGGACATTTTTGAAAAACGGTCAACAACTATAAATACTGAATCATATCCCCTCTGAGATCGAGGTAAACCCAATACAAAATCCATGCTCAAATTTGTCCAGGGTTGACTTGGAAATTTCAATGGCATGTCCAACCCTGCATCAGCTGCTTTTCCTTTTGAAACTTGATAGATTCGACATCTATCCACGAATTTAGCAACTTCACGCCTCATTGTTGGCCAGTAATATGACTTCGAAACAAGTTGGAAAGTCTTATCCCTTCCCATGTGCCCCTCGTCATGTAACTCCTTAATAATCTTCAATCGGAGACTAGAATCAGGAATACACAATTGGTTACCTTTGAAGAGAAATCCTTCATGCATAAGGTAATCACTTCGTTTGCCTGAACTGATATCATCCACAATATCCGCAAATTGCAGATCGGTTAGAATATGGTTAGAATATGAATCAAAATCTATTACCTCAGTTCGCATGGTGTTGAGTATCATACTCCTTCGGCTTAAGTCATCAGCAACTTGATTCTGCAATCCACCTTTGTGCTTTATTACAAAAGTGAACTCTTGCAAATAACCATCCCACTTACCATGTCTAGAAGAAAGCTTCTCTTGACTGTTGATGTGATTCAAATAATCATGATCAGAAAACACAATGAACTCGTTATGAATTATATAGTGACGCCAATGCTTCAAGACTTGAACTATAGCATAAAACTCCACATCATAAGTACTATAGTTGAGCTTAGCACCATTCAACTTCTCATTGAAATACGCTACAGGTCGTCCTTCCTGACTCAAAACAGCTCCAATTCCCACCTCTGATGCATCACAGTGTAGTTCAAACGGTTTGCTGAAATCAGGTAACACCAATAGTGGTGCAGTTATCAACTTTGTCTTGACAGCTTCAAAGGCTTCGTCAGCTTCTTCATACCATGAAAATTTTTCTCCTTCCATGCATTCAATAATGGGTGCCATAGTGGTGCTGAAGTGGGGTATAAAGCGCCGGTAAAAAGAAGCGAAACCATGGAAACTCTTTACCTCGTGTAATATAGTAGGTGTAGTCAAGTTTCTCACAGCTTCAACCTTGGACTCATCTACCTTGATTTCATCCTTCGTGACGACATAACCGAGAAATGGAGCTCGATCTGTCATGAATGAACACTTTTTGATGGCCGCAAATAATTTCTCCCTGCGTAGAACTGAGAGCACTTCTCGAAGATGTGAACATGCAAGTCCATGTTAGCACCATAAAGAAGAATATCATCGAAATAAACAACCACAAAAGTACTGATAAAGGGTCTGAGTACTTGATTCATGATTCGCATGAATGTACTTAGCGCATTGCTCTGATACCAACTGATGCAGATCGGAAGCGTGTAAAGATGATAATAATCGCAGCGGAATAGAATTATCGAAAAGTAAGCGGTAGAATGGGTAGAAATCGATAGAAATTAGTTGATCTTCAAAGAGATATCCTAAAATCTACGGGGTTATCTAGACTTCGTTAATTCACTACGAATAACGACTATAGATATGAGATAAGTATTCAGACTTCGGGGTCAACCCAACTATGAATAAAAATCAAAACCAATAAACTCAACAAGTTTAATGAAAATAAAATAATTTTAATTAATCAAAAACTCCCCTAATTTTCGTTTTGGAGCTCCTTATATAGATAACTCCTACTACACAAATCCTAAACTTATCAAAAACCTATAAACTTGTTTCCCAAGGTATCTACTACCTTTAGGCAACTTTCCTAACTTATTAAAACTCTTAAAATAAATTTATAGACTCTTCTAAAATTACCCTAAATAATAAATCCGAAAATTAATTATTTTTCTACTAAAAATAACATTAATAAAATATAAATAATAATAATAAAATAATAATTTTATTTTCCATAAATCTTCCTCCATCATTTCATAAGTATGTAAAAGAAAGGTAATATCTAAGCTCCTAAGTATTAAGTCTATTCAATTTCTGAGGGATGTAAAGGACGCTGAATAAATGCTTTTGTTTTAACATCTAGATACAATATTAAGAAGGTAGATGGCATCTCCACTTCTCGTGATCGAAATGTCATAGCAAACATTTGGAAAGGGAATGCCCTAAATGCTATTCTAAACGATCTCTACATTACAAATTTTATCAACCTTATAACGGCTAATGATTTTCAAAGTTTCAGAGAATCGTTATAATTATCAATCCATAGTATGAGGTTTTACTCCTCGTTTTCCGGAAAAGAATGTAAAAAAATACTAGTTATGTTTCACACATAAAAAAAAGGTGTTATTTGCGTTTTATTCAACCTTGTTTTCTTACCTTTCAGGGGCAATTTAATCGTACGTACCGTTGGTCCCAGAAGCATCGGCTCCTCCACAGAACGTAGCCTGATTATTGCCCCATGGTGCTAGCTTGAACCTGAGCTTCTGATGCTTGGGAATTTGACCTTCTACAAGATCACTAGCAATAAGGCTCCTAACTAGACAAGGCTCGGACCCAGAAACATTGACAACAAGAAGGGAATGAAACTGAAGCAGCAACAATCCTCCTGATAAAAGAATACGTTGCTGCATTGTCGAAGACGACAATGAAATTTTTGAGCCCAAGGGGCAAAACGTGCCTTGGGAAATTGAGCTCTGGATGGTTTCACTCTCCACAGCCCTTAATCCGGTCTCTTTACCTACTACCTAAGCTACTTGTATATTGAGTTCGGGTTGGATGATATTGGCATATATTTATAGTCACCAAAAATGAAGTTGGTAATAATTTAGTTGGAGGAGGAACATAATTCTCTTTTTAGGACATCTTTAATAGTGGGTACTAAATATCCTATATGGAGGTATTATTTAGATCTCTATTTACGAAAGTTTATATATTTTCTTAGAAACCATCTCCAGTAATATAAGGTTGTGACCTTCAAATTTATAGGTTGTTATAACTAATTTAAATTTTAAACTAATTTTTTTTATTTTCTATTGGTTTATTTTAATTTTAAACAATAATTAAAATAAAAAAATTAGTTAAATCAATGATATAGAGGTCATTCTAAAGGTCTAGATAAGATCTTTTTTTTGTCATCCCTTTTACTTTGTAGAACCTATTATTGGAGATGAATTTATTTCAATTGGGATCTAAAATCCTATGTGTCATGAAAATATAAAACTTTCACATTTTATTGGAGGTGCTCTTACCTCTCTTCTTATTGAAAGGTCCGAGACAGAAGCCAAGACATGCGGTGTCAGCAACTTGGCCTACTAGCGGTGAGCATTTGGTCCGGAATCCGTGGATTCAACCAGGACCAACTAAATTTTTGTGTGTGGGTGCCTGGACCGTTTGCTAATGGGTTAGATGTGGATGGTATTTTTGAATTTAACGAATTATAGATTGGGTCCGGGTGTAACCTTAAAAATTCGATGGACATCCGGACTTGTTAGTATATATTTTATCAAACTTCTTTAGAACAACTATGGAGTTAGTACATTTGTTTTTTGCCAAATTAGGTATTCCTTCCATGTCATACTTTGATGATCTTACAAGATACAAGACCAACATATGTATAGTGGACATCTTGATCTCAAAGTACACCAAAAACATCTTATTCAAAGGGGTGACGTTTTCTTTCTCTTCAAATTTTGAGTAACTTTAAAGCATTACACTTAAATTAATTTTAAGCCCTTAAATAATCTAGTCTTATTTCTAAAACGATCCATAAATTTGTTTCTCTATTATAAACTATAAAACAAATCCATTGGATTTTTCGTAGCCAATCCGTTCATCCATTGACTGATGGATTGGACGCCCATGTTAAATTTAAAAATCCATAATAAATTGGATTGGATAAAAATAAGGTAAAAACTAGTTCGTACTCACCCTAAAGCCTACCCAACTTATTTAATTATTTGGAGCCCACTTGGGAGTAGACGACAGGCGACAGCTGAATGACATATTTAATTTTTTTCTCTTTTTTTTGCTAAGATAAAATGATATATTTATCCATTTGACGGCAATTATCAGGAACGAGGTGAGTTCTAGGAGCAGAATGCAATGACTTCGAGCAGCTTTCACTCAGCAGGATACACACTGATGGTGATTTGACGAATTCCCAATTGAAATCCCTGTATAAATATTCATTATAACACTGTCTTAGTATCTTAGAACTAGTTTAAATCCTGAAAAGTGTTACATAAAGTCCTTGCAAGCAGGGACGGGCCTATGTGGGGCTAAGTGTGGCTTCAACCATCCCTTAATTTGGTCGGAGGTTTTTTTAATACATATGTTAGCTTATTAGTTTAGGTTTAGGTTTTGGTTTTGGTTTTGGTTTTAGCCTAATAAGTAATGATATATTAGTCCATTACCATTATCAGCCATATATGTTACGTAAATGAATTAGTTAATTACTCTTTTATTAACCAAGCCCATTAGTAGTTACTATGCGGCAATTGATTGAGATATTGTGTTTATCACCACTAGTCCATAGAGAGTCATGATTTAAAACGGACAGTCCATTACCAATGTGATTAGTTGTAAAATATTTGTTGCGTCCTTCGGTCGCCTAGGTAATCCTTAACGTTCTAGCCTTATCCGAAGGAAAATCCTAAGTCCGTCTCTGGTTGTAAGGTTTGACTAGCACTGAACATTCAATTCCTGAACACACAAGTCTTCTGTGCGTCACTGAAACAGTTTATATGTCTTAATTAATAATCTTCAATTGGGGAATACTCTTACAAATTGGGAATATTAAAAAAAAAAAAGAAAATTATGAAGTAATTTGAAGAACCCCTTATCCAAATAGTTTTAGTATCGACTAAATTACCCATAATTAATTAATTTTTTAAGATTAATTAGTAACAGATTAATTTGTTAAAATTAAATCTAAGATTTTGTCGGCATAGCAAAATGATGAATGCAATGCCGACTCTCAAGAATCGGTATGGCATCGCCGACACTAGATATTCCCCCAATTCACATGGTATTTTTAGAAAAAAAAAATCATCGTCGGTATTGTCAGAATAAGGGTCGACAATACCAATTGTTACAGTCAATATTATCTTTATCATACATACAATGTCGACTGTAACAAATCCTAGATTTGAAATAATATCTTGCACGATTCTTTATTTTGTGTTATGTAACATATACCGAAAACATTGATTGTTTTGTTTATTGATGTGTTACATATATCAAGGTAAAGAAATAGATGTTTTTATTGTTTCTTCGCTATCTAGGGAGAAAACACATCTCTCTACTTTTACAGACAATGTTTTCTCAATAAAATATTTTATACGTACATGATTTACATGACAAAGGAAACTAGATTAATTTTAATTGATTTTGTAACAATTTTGTTTCCTTATCTCAGTTGAACTTTCCTTTAGTTGAGAGACTGTCACAGCTGGTGTTGTATCATCTTTGAAAGACACAATATCTTTGACACGCCACCTCAAGCGAATGTCCGTGCAAACAAGATTGAGCTTGCCTCGTAACATTGTAAAACGTGGAATAGAAAGACCCTTCGTAAGTATGTCTGCAATCTGATCTTGGGATGAGATGATTCTTACAATGAGTTCTTTCTTAGCAACCATGTCCCTAAAAAATGGAAATTAATTTCAACATGACGACTGCAAGTATAGAACACCGGATTGGCAGTCAAGTATGTCGCACCTATATTGTCACACCATATAGTAGGATAAGATATCAAAGGAATATTGATTTCTCGAAACAAAGACCTGAGCCAAACCACTTCTGTTGATACACTTGCAATAGCTCGATGTTCAGATTCCGTACTCGATGGAGAGACAGTTGGTTGTTTCTTTGAACTCCAGGAAATAAGATTGTTACCGTAGTAGATAGTATAACCCCCTATCGACTTCCTATCATTTAAAGAACCTCCCCAATCAGCATCCGTGAAAACTAATAACATAGGTGGAGAACAGTAATGAAATTGTAACCCATAATTCAGTGTATGCTTAAGATAGCGAAGTATTTGTTTGACTAGAGCCCAATGTTCCATCGTCGGACTGTGCATAAACTGACATGCCTTATTAACAACAAAATTTATATCTGAGCACGTTAGCGTAAAGTATTTTGAAGTGCCCCCACCGTGCTGCGATACATAAAATTGTCCTGAAGAGGTTCACCTAAGTCTTTAGTGAGACGGCTGTTGGCAGCAATTGGAAAAGAAATAGGCTTAGCGTCTTTCATCTTTGTTCTTGTAAGGAGATCGACGATGTACTTCTGTTGAGATAAAACTAAGCCCTTCGAATTTGTTGTAGCTTCAAGTCCCAGAAAATAGCTGAAAACACCCAAATCTTTTATGGCAAACTCTCCTCCAATCAACGAAATCAAATGAGAGATGATTATTGAATTATTACCCGTAACTAGTATATCATCCACATATACTAGCAGATAAACAACCACCTTGCCTTCTTTATATATGAACAAAGAAGAATCAGTTTTAGACCCCTGAAAACCAATGGTGACCAAAAACTGATTTAGCTGAGTGTACCATGCTCGCGGAGATTGTTTTAAACCATAGATGGACTTCCTTAGTTTACACACATATGTAGGATGAGAGGAATCAACAAATCCCGGTGGCTGGCTCATGTAAAATTCATCATCAAGAACTCCATTAAGAAACACATTGTTGACATCAAGTTGTCGAATAACCCATTTGTTAGATACGGCAACTGCTGTAATTGTTCTTAAGGTTGCAAATTTTACCACTCGGCTAAATGTGGATGTGTAATCAACACCATATTGCTGGTGAAACCCCTTCGCAACTAGCCTAGCTTTGTGACGAGCTACTGTGCCATTAGCATTGCGCTTTAATGTGAAAATCCACTTATTTCCAAGTACATTCATCGATGGAAGGTGAGGAACCAAAATCCAAGTTCCCTGTTGAAGTAAAGCATTAATTTTGTTAATCATTGTAGTTCTCCATTCTAGATATTTAAACGCCTGAGAAGCACATGTGGTAACAACTTCATTGTGTTGAACTTCAGCATGAAGAACTAATGGATAACGACTCGCAGCAAACACTTTCTTCTTATAGATCCCTGACTTGGAACGAGTGTGCATTTCTTGTGTTGTGACAGTAGCAGTGGGTATAGAAGTACCAGCGGGGGAAGGAACTTCTGTAGTAACAGCTTCAAGTTGAGGAGCAGCAGCAGTAGTTGGTGTCAACATTGGTAATGTATGACCAGTCACTGAAGTTGAAGTTTGAGCAGGCTTTGAAACTGAAGACGGTGGTGTATTTACAACTGTTGGTTCTATAACAGTGGGTTGTGGACAGGCAGCAGGGACAAATGATGGTAGTTGTATAGGAGTCACCGGTAGTGGTGCAGGTGGAGAAAATATTGTACCTGCAAATGGGAAGAGAGACTTATCAAACACAATATGCCGAGCAATTATACGTCTTTGAGTTGGTTCATATCACTTGTAACCATAGTGTCGTGAGTTGTAACCCAAGAAGATACACCTAATTGTTCGATAATTAATCTTGTGTTTGTTGTACAGATGTAAGTATAGATAGCAGGCGCAACCAAACACTTTAAGAAACTGATAGTCTGCTGCTTTCCGGAACAAGACTTCAAATGGTGATGAATTAGGGTATGAGTGGGTAATCTGTTTATTAGGTACACGGCAACCTCAAAGGCATGATCCCAGAAATGAGTAGGAATTATGGCATGAGCCATGAGTGTAAATCTTTTTATCAACCACATGCCGATGTTTTCTCTCACCATTATGTTTGTGTGTATGAGCCTATGAGGACACGACACTCGGTTTTCAATCCCATACCAGTAAAATATTGTTTAAGTTTTTGAAACTCACCTCCCCAATCTAACTGAATTGATTTGATAGTGCAAGAAAACATGTTTTCGACCATTGTTTTAAACTTCTCAAAAATTCGAAACACATCTGATTTAAAGGTGATTGAGTAAATCCAAGAATACTTCGAAAAATCATCCATAAATAGAACATAGTACTTTGAACCAGACGTTGATACAGTATGTGAAGGACCCCAAACATCTGTAAATATTAAATCTAGAGGAGCTTGAGAAATTGAGTGAGTCATTCTTAATGTTCGTCGATGACTCTTACCCCAATTGACAAGCTTCACAGAAAGTAGAATAAAGACATATGTTTCTTTATCTTGATATGGTATCGAGATAGCCTGGGGGTTATCAGTTTTCAGATCCATAGCTTCAAATCTTTTTTTCTTCTTCCAAATGGCTTCTTCGTTTAACTTCAATCATGTTTTAACCATCAAGTTAGATGATACCAACTATTTTCTATGGAAGTTACAGATCATGGCCTTTGTTCGCGGACATGAATACATGGGTTTTCTCGACGGAACTGATCCCTGTCCACTGCAACTGTTACAACACCAGTACCAGATTCAATGGAGACTATCCAAACTCCAAATCCAGCTTTCTTAATCTGGCAGCAAAAAGATCAACTGCTGCTCAGTGGGATCTTATCTTCCCTATCTCAGAGTGTGCACACTCATATGCTTGGAGTAACGACCTCTCAAGAGGCGTGGGAACGACTGGTAAGGATATTTGCTTCAAACTCTCAAGCTCGTATGATGCAGCTCCAGCTGCAGTTGGTGAACACCAAGAAAGGAGCCCTGAATATCCTTGATTATCTTATAAAAATGAAGTTTTATGCTGATAGTTTAACTGCTATTCTCATCCAATCTCTGATTCACAACTTGTTTTGTATGTTCTGAATGGACTAGTCCTGAATATAGTCCATTTATTACTGCTATGACTACATGCTATGATACCATATCAAGGTAAAGAAACAGATGTTTTATTCTTTCTTCGCTATCTAGAGAGAAAACACATCTCTCTACTCATACAGATAATGTTTTCTCAATACAATATTCTATACGTACATGATTTACATGACAAGGGAAACTAGATTAATTCTAATTGATTCTGTAAGAATCTTGTTTTCTTTTCTCAGTTGAACTTTCCTTTAGTTGAGAGACTGTCACAGCTGGTGTTGCATCATCTTTGACAGGCACAATATCTTTGACAAACACAATATATTTGACAGCAACAATATATTGTTTTGTTTAAGTTGGATTAATATGGATTACATCAAATTTTTAAAAATCGTCAAACTGTTCATTTACATTCAAGTTCTGGTCTTTCACAGTCTCTTTCGAGGTGCATCATTTATCATGAATTGGTTCTGACGACAAAGGAGTACATTTGGCAGGTTATGGAAGTTAATCCATAGTGGTTGGTGGAGATTGCTCCTCATTATTACTCCCAGAAGGACGTTGGAGCTCTTAAATTAAGGAAAATACCTCGTGGAGAACGGCATCAAATTAGGTTCAACAAGGGTTTGATGATGGAAGTTCCATAAAGAAAAAAGGATACCAAATTAGGATTTATTTTTATTTTTATTTTTATTAATATAAAAGGTAGTATGGATATTTCATCATTGAAAAAATAATTCCTTAACTAAAATTTAGTCCCATATAACTATGAGTATCTCCCAATTTATGAGAGTATCCCTCAATTAAGGGTTCTTAATTAATCAGTCTATAATAAGCATATCCTCGTTAAAAAAGGGTGGGAGATCTTTCCTACGAAGCAGAAAACTCCCTTTGTTTTTTGAATTGACTTATCTTGAATCCACAAACAAAATTCCTTACTTGTTCGTAAACGAAGTTAACTGATAGCGGTACTTGGTTGCAAATAAGCTAATCGAGAATAGTTATTATGCTTGTGTCAGTGCCTGCTCGTGGAATTTTGATTTTTGCTAGTTTACTAGTACTTGTGTATAAGCTCCTTGTATGCGTCCTTGTTCTTTGAATGATAATCAATCTCTGCCTGTGATTTTATCCATAGGAAACACATGACATGCTGTGAGGACCATAAAAATATTTACAGCTCTATGTTAGGTATAATAGCTCAAAATCATTAACAATGAAAATAGAACTTCTAAATGAAAGGAACATGAAACACGACAAATACTGTACCTTGCGAACACCAATAATAGCCGTGACCATTTTTTCACCAATGAACTCCTTCAAAAATGCATCTTTCTCTAAAGCTTCTACAGATTCGCCTAGATCCTTTGGCAGTCTTTGAAGTCCTTCGACGCTAGCCGGATTGGTTACTGTTCCATAATGACAGTGTTAATAAATGTATTAAATGTATTATGAATGAAGATAGCGAGATGACATACAAATTGGTTCTGGGCCTTCTGGCAAGCTAAGATGTCTCCGCAAACCATCAATTCCGGATGCAATTAGTGAAGCCAATCCAAGGTGTGGGTTGGCACAGCCATCGAAAGATTTAAGCTCAAAGTTGCTGACAAGTCCATCTGCTATTCCTGGTGGGCATGCAGTCCTGAAAGGAGCTTCCCTGTTTTCAGTTCCCCAGCAATGGAATGCTCCACTCCATGTAATCAGTTGAATCCGATCATAGCTATGCATTTAATAAATAAATCAATTCACAACTAAATTGAATCATACATCGTCTGTGTACAACCATAAGTGAGGATCTAATAATTTTCAGAAATATCTCTTTTAGATTAGCCTCTCGGGCCTCTCCTACTGAACTGAAGAATTTCAACGATAAATAGGATATTGCAGAAGAGTTTATTGAAATGTGTTCAAAGCTGGTACTAAAAAGGTGAAGAATACAACCTGTTTGGAAGGGGAGATACAAATGCCAAGACAGAAGAAAGATGACCAAAAACCCCAGCCATGAACTCCTCTGCAATTTTGGACATTCCATATCGAGATGATCCATCATCGGATCCCATAAACACATTACTCCCATTCTGCGATAGACTTAAATGAACATGGCATTCAGATCCAATGTCATTCAACGCATATCTGAGAGCGTACAGGATGATGATATGTGATGTTACGGAACGAGGATTCAACATTTTCAAGCAAAGACATTTACCAATGAGGAACAGCAAAGAGATGCGTCCAATTTGACATTAAACTAAATACTTACTTGGGCAGGAAAGTTGCCAGTAAACCATGTTTTCTTGCAACAGCTCTTATAACCTCTCGAGCATATACTAAGTTATCCGCAGCAGAAGTACATACTGCATGGGGCGTAAATATCTCAAATTGACCTTTGCCAGATTCAGCATGCATCTGTACGATTGAGAAAGCTATCACTCAAATATATGACAAACAAAAATTTATTTAAGGATAGCAACAACTTCAAAAACTTATCTTAGCCTAAAGAGATTTCTTTCTTTTAAAACACTTAGTCTGGTGTCGATATTTATCATAAAATGTGACGATAAAATATTTACTGAAGTACATGGTAACGAGATTCTGGTGACAATCCTCCCGAACATAAACATAAAACTAACATGGATATGTTTTAGCTGTTCCACTGTAATATTTATGGACTGGAGAGCTGCATTTACTTTCTGAGAAAAGGGGATGCAATATCAAAACTTTGAGTGGAACTGTAGGGTGTGTAGTCCAACGGTATCATTCTTCTTTCCCATCCCTATGTAAATGCTTATACAATTGTGATCATCCAATTGAACGCATACACTGAATAACTAGAACAGAGAAAAAAAAAAGATAGCATACCTTTATATAGCCCTTGAAAGACAAAACTCGTTTTTAAAACCAGCATTCATTTCCTGTAAGAAAGTTTTATTAGTTAACCAATAAATGAAGATTTCTTGTACGATGGACACAACAAATACCCAACACAATACCAAGTTAAATTCATCTTTCAGGACTTTTGACGCCCTTCCTAAAGTCTGTCTAAGACAATATTCCCATGCTTCACCAGGTTTAAGTTCCATGTCAGCCAAAACCATTTCATCCTGCCGAGACCTGCAGGAAAACAATAATGGCTTAATGGGCTAATATCAGTTATAACTAATATCAACATGGACAAAGCTGGTAACTAAAAGGAGACTGATAAAAGCCTGTGAAACAACACATTTTTCGAACCATGGGAGCGTCCTCTTAGTTGACAAATCAGGCATTAGTCTGATTTTACCTGTGCCAGTTAGATTAGTTCCATCAGCTGGACCGACGGAAAATGAAGTCATTCCCATGATTGCAAAAGTTAAACCCACGCCGTTATGCCTGGCAACATCATAGAAGCACTTACATGGGATTACCTGAAATGGAATTAAAAATTGAAGCGCTTTACTAGATCACAGTAATCTCATGTCCTCTAATAGTGTACCAATACAATCAAATCTAGTTCGCGGCCTAAGGGAAAGCTGCACCTGTAATACCATAAAGGTTCTTATTTGTATTGATTCTACTATCCAGGTGCCAACATGCAGTAAGTCAATTGTCAATCCTCTTGTTGAAAGAAACTAAAACGACATTATCAACTTACGCGACATCGGTGCTGCCCAGAGCCATCGACAAAGATAACCTGCACAAACAAAATACCCTGCTCTGGTACACTAGCTTTTAGAGTTTTAGAGTCATGAGGTGTAAAATTGTTCGAAAATGAAGATTCAACAAGCTCTGGGAGCTTGTAAAGTCGGATAGCAATGTTCTTAAAAATGTCTTGTGCCGCTTCTGCAGCTTCAGAAATTTTAAGGTCACCATCATCACATGCATCCCGTAGAACGGATGCCACAACTTTTCGTGCTCTCTTCGCACCTGAAGAATCATAGGAAAGACAATAGACAGCTACAACACAGATTAACTAGTAGATAATTTGTTTAAAGTTGATCCCCCATCAAGTTTAGCAAAGTTTCCAACTAAGAAAATCCGCATCGCCAGCCTTAGCCACAAGAACATTTTTGGTTAAAAAATATATATACATAAGCATACCTAAATAGAGGGTTTCTGGAAAGGCATAACCCTCGCTGCTGAAAACTACCTGCGGATAGTTGTTTGTTTAGCTTAACGATAGTGCACAAAAAGAGAAGTTAATTGGACATATCATGTATATTTTCCAAAACATAGTGAAATCCCAAATAAAGATTTTTTTTTTTTGGAGAAATTAATACCAAGACGAGTCGGAAAAGGAGAAGATGACACACAGACAAACATTCAGACCAGAAAGTTGACCAAAGAGTTTGGTTTTAGATTATTGCCGACAAACTGGGACATCAAGTATGTTAAGAAGAACAAATCTGAATTCTGGTACAATTTCAAGTACATACATGGGAACATATCATGAATGTTATTCCTATCTACAAAGGTCGACTCATTGTGTTAGGCATCTCTATGAAAGCATGCTGATAATTGGTGATCACCAGTAAAGCTGCTTGCTAGATTTTCCTAGTGATAGGATTCCTTCCCAGTTGGAAAAATATCCCCCTAACATTCTCAATTGTCATGGAAACTGATAGATTATTACTCAAATTATAACCCCAGCGAAGTTGCTAGATAGTAGTTTACTGAAAACTTTTCGATCTGACTATAGCTGTGAAGGTAATATGCAGACAGTAAAAGCATTAGACATGTTATTAATTACCCGGCTGTTTTGAGGCCGACCAAAAACTAATTTGGGGCGATTTAACCCAATTCTATAGACATGGCTAAGGGACAATCTAGTGGTATGTAAAAATACTTAAATACTCTTTCACTAATCAAACAATTACCATAAAACCTTTCACCAATAAAATTCTAAAAACCTAAACCTGAACCATTCTCACCTTCTTCTCTACCGATTCTCTCTGATTTCTCTTCTTCTTCTTTTGTTTTCAAGCTACCGATTGTGGCACAATCCAATTCATCTTCAACCGATTAATCGTAAACCAATTCATCGTATAATCGTAAACCAATTCATCGTCGTTATTACAATCTAAAAATGGCAAGAAAGAAGCAAACAACCCGTCAACCTCATAATACTAACCGGCCGAATTTTGCCGAAAGCATAAGAAATCGAGAGATTGTTGAAGAATGTAACGAAGAACGCGAAGATGATGACCTAGAAACGGAGACCGATTCCGACAATCAACCTCTCCATAACTTTATAATGGCTCCAATAAGGTAAGGGTTTACTATTATTTGTGTTTATTTTGATTCAATCGAATGAATTCGTCACTAGAATATGTAGGGTTTTAGGTTATTTGTTATAACCGGTAGTTTCATGGTTGTATTTAACTACCGATTATGTTAGTGTTCTTCATTGCTCATGAACATCATGCACAATCGGTAGTTATGTTTAGTCATAAACTACCGATTGTGTTCCTGGACCAAAATTTAGGCATAATCGGTAGTTTCGTATAGGGTTAAACTTCCGATTATGCAAGTTAATGATTCCTCAAAAACATCGAGCACATTCGGTAGTTCCATATAGGGTTAAACTTCCGATTATGCAAGTTAGTGATTCCTCAAAAACGTCGAGCACATTCGGTAGTTTCATACAGGGTTAAACTTCCGATTATGCAAGTTAGTGATTCCTCAAAAACATCGAGCACAATCGGTAGTTATGTTTACACATTAACTACCGATTATATTCCTGGATAAAAATTTAGGCATAATCGGTAGTTTCGTATAGGGTTAAACTTCCAATTATGAAATTTAGCTGATTCCTCAAAACATCGACCATAATCGGTAGTTATATTTAGTCATAAACTACCGATTATATTCCTAGACCCAAATGTTTACATAATCGGTAGTTAATTTTTTTATGTAACTACCGATTGTATGTACGTCCATAGACTTTTATGTTCCAATTTTTATGCACAATCGGTAGATAATGTAGAGCCCGAGCTACCGATTATGTACAATCAGTAGTTACGTTGTTTTTTTTATTACCGATTATGAACAATCGGTTGTGTTCAATGTACTTTGTCTACCGATTATGTACTGATTAAACGGTGTCTTTTTGGAAATAATTGTTCTTTGTTTTGTATCAAAGAAGGGAAAGGCGATCTAAGCATTCCCACGATACAATTCTGTCGGGGCCTCATCGTGAAGGGGGGAAGAAGGTAACTGCTAGTGCAAGAAGACAAAAGAGCGCTAGCGGAATTGTTATCACTGAAGGTACTCAACCAAGTGTTCCAAGAAGTACAAACCTAGAAGAAGGAGGACCAAGTGCTCCACAAGATAAATACTTTGATGAAGGAGGACCAAGTGGTAGACAAGAAAAAGGAAGTGGTACAAAGAAGCCAGCTAAGACGAAAGGAGGACACAAGGTCCCTGACTCTTTGAAGATGAAGGATATTCAAGAAGGCCAAATCCCTGGCCTCCCAAGAGATGGAGGAGATCTATTATTTGGGTAGAAAGACTCTTGGGCGAAAGAAATTTACTCTACTGAGGTAATAATTATAAAACACCATTCTTAACATATTGTCTTTTTATTCGTAGAAGTGTTAACTGTTATTCAAATTGTTTTTTAATTCGTAGTGTATATTAGGACCATTCTAATGCGGTCTGTCTACTCAAACCTACGGCTGCACCAACAAAGATGAACGACTGGCCGTTAGAAGGTGAGTGTGAACGAGATTATACTTCACTCAGGGTTATCTACGGCTGCCGAGAATTCAATGTTACCTCACGACCGGGTATCAATATCGGCCTTCATGGAGATGATATATCCTGAGACCGATACCTTCCACATGTCGTGGAGAGAGATAAATCACCCCCGATGATATGGTGCAGATTCTAAGTCTCACTGACCATGGTACCGCGGTGAAGTTTGATTATGTGAAGCAGTTAAGCTGGGAACAACTTTATTTTTACACTGAGAGGTGCCTTGGTTGAGATCGAGCGACATCCGAGGAAGAGTTCAAACGGTGCGCTCCTTACAAAACCATGAATTCAGAATGGTTCAACTGATGAAAATGTTCAGAGGCACCAATGCTAAGGAAGAGATGAACCCAGAGTTTAGCGATGACCAGGTCAATGCTGCAGCCACTGTATATCTTCTCTGTGTTTTTGGATGTGTAATTTTCCCCAATGCTAGTGGAAACCGGGTCGACGCCAACCTCCTACAACTTTTACATCCCCTCCACAAAGTTCGCGACTATTCGTGGGGCACCGCATGTCATGCGTTCTTGATGGAAGAGATGAGAAAGGCATCCATGGAACAGACTAGCCAAATTGCCGGGAACGTGAGCTTACTACAGGTATTTTGGTAACTCCATTGATGGTTTGATTGTTATTTATTTTTTTCCTCTTTTAAGAATCAATTTTCTCATACTTGGTTTGATTTGTACACTAGACATGGATCTATGACCATTTCCCGTCCCTCGAGTTGGCCAAAGAGAATCCGGCATGGGAGAAAGGAACACCCCGAGGCACGAAATACATCTTTGAGGGCAACCATTCAAGGACTAAGGAGCAGGATTTGATTTCTTTGAGGAGGAAATTAGACTCGATGGCGTCCAAAGATGTATGTTTTGATCCATACAGGGAAGACCGAGCTAGTGGTCATATAGCGCGAAGGTCTGAGTTGTCGTTCTACTATGGACCCTTGTGGCATCCCACTGGATATGTCATGTACAATTCCACAAGGGTGATGCGTCAACTAGGTTATGTCCAAGAAGAACCTTGGAGTCGTTTCAGGGGCAAGTTCCAGTTGGACGTGGAGAATTGTATTTGTGGTATTACTCGATCACAGTAGTTTACTCTGATAACCCATCCGTTGAACATTGGAACAATAGGATGCAATCTATGATCAGCAAGGGGAGACATGTCACTCGAGGTGATGAAGCAGATCCAACCTATATGGTATGGTACCGGCAACATTCTCATCTTTATGTGATCCGTGAAGATAAAGGAAAGACCACCAGGGTGCCCGAATATAGTTGCATCATCAAAGACAAACCCTCTGGCTATGAAAGGATGGTACGTAATGTTATTTCCTTTTGATTCTAGTATTACGGCTCAATATTTTAGATAATAATCGTTTGATTGTTATTGCCTAAAAACAGAAGAAGAAAAAAAAAAGGTTTGCGTTTTTCTCAAATAAGATAGCTGGGTGCATAAATGCGGGAATGCCTCCATCAGTTGATACGATGAGAGAGCATAAAGACCTCATTGACAACATTGATAATGAAGCCTATGCTAGCAAGTTTAGGGAGAAATCTGTGAATAAGCCTAAGAGGCTAGCAGCAAAGCCCACCAAAAGATCTCGCGGTTCATCGAGTGTTGCTTCTGAAGCAAATGTACCTGAAGGTGAAGCCAATGCCGCTGATGCTGAAAGATTGTTAGCCCCTGGTGCTCGTCATCCTCGTACCAAAATCAAAGCTCCTAGAAATTAGATTTTGGTTGTTTTCTTATGGATATGTCTCTGGTGATTAACATTACTGGTGTTTAACTGTCTAACATTTGAAATGATTTTATGTTCTTTTTGTGAGTTATCAATTGATTTGCAAGAGATTTATTTTTAACAAGTTATTTTCTTTAAATTTTACATTATAATCGGTAGATAAGTGGTTTGCAACAACTACCGATTGAGTATATTCATCAAAAATCGGTAGATAACAATCACTACCGATTGTGTTAGTGTTCTACATTCGGTAGTTTAAAAATCTACCGATTACCCTTACCCCAGAAACTGCCTGTTCCTGGACACATTTTACACTATAATCGGTAGTTTAAGAAAATTTTAAACTACCGATTATGCATTTTTAAAATGTTGGAATTTTGATAATTTTTTCGATTTCCAATTTGGGGCTACTTTCATAATCGGTAGTTTAAGAAATTCTTAAACTACCGATTATGCATTAATGTTGGAATTTTAAAAAAAAAATTGTGATTTCCAATTTGGGAAAACTTTCATAATCGGTAGTTTAAGAACCAATTATGCATAATTTTTTCAATTTCCAATTTGGGGCTACATGAATAATCGGTAGTTTAAAAAATTCTTAAACTACCGATTATGCATTATCAAAATGTTGAAATTTTGATAATTTTTTCGATTTCCAATTTGGGGCTACATGCATAATCGGTAGTTTAAAAAATTCTTAAAGTATCGATTATGCATTACCAAAATGTTGGAATTTTGATAATTTTTTCAATTTCCAATTTGGGGCTACATGCATAATCGGTAGTTCAAAAAATTCTTAAACTACCGATTATGAATGTTCAAAATGTTGGAATTTTGATAAAAAAAATCGATTTCCAATTTGGGGCTACACATTATAATTGGTAGTAAATATATTTGTTAGATTACTGATTGTGAAAATCGGTAGATAATTGTGATCCCAATACTTCTGATTGTTAATATTCGTACGAACTTAGTTACATATTTTTTGTACACTCTAGTTACACCAGGCCTCAACAGTTTTTTTTTTTTGAAAAAAAAAAGCCGTTAAGACTCTAATCTATATAAGGAGGGTGACCTCTTCTCATTTAAGCACCTCCAATACATTTTAACTCTCCAATATGGAAGAAATAATCGTACAGATTACTGGCTCAATCGTTCACGATAGATGAAGATTTATCATTATGTAGGCGCTACGTGCAATTCTATCCGAAGCGAGGAGAAGAACTTAGGAAAAATAGTGTAATGAGTATGAGTTATTTGGATAGTGTTCACGAAAAATTTTGCGTTGACACCGGGAACCCCAATAACCGTAATAAAGCTGATCTTTTTGTCGATTTCATTCTATAGGCAGAGAAGTTGATCCATTTGTGAATTTAACTTATCTTGTCAATTGATATCATTTGAGGGGTGAAACTAATGATGAAGTTATAACGAGATCTCTCGAGGAATGGCGACGATGGAAACGATCAAATTCCCGTTACGAAGCTCATTTCAATATCATTAAGGTGATGGACAGATTCAACCCGTTTAAAGTTCGTCCACGCCACTAAAGCAGAAAGGAATTTTCCAGGACAGTGTAAAATAATAATTAATATAATAATAGTGTAAAACGCCAGGTTTATAAACAGAAAACAAAACCTAATTCTTCTTCTTCTCAACCTATTCACGCATCTTTTTCTTCTCATTTCCTTCTCTACCTCTACCTCTACCTCTACCTATTCTCAACTAAAACAGTCTCCTTTTACATTTCTTTTCCTCTACCGATTTTCTACTCCCTTTACTCTCATTACCCATTGAAAATGGCTCCAAAATCTTTACCTAAACAATCAAAGAAGGGAAAGAAAAAGATGGTGATAGAGGAGTTCAAAATCATTGAAATCAATTCGTCAACCGATTCTTATGAACTTCCCCTCCGACCAAAAAATGTTCCTATCCAATCAAAGAAGCGAAAGGAAAAGTAAGTTACATCCAACTTTTATGTTTTTAGTCATTACTTTGAAGAAATCATGATAATTCTTGTTTATAGACTTTTGTCTAACGCATAATCGGTAGAAATATGACGAACTTTATCTACCGATTGTGCCTCTAGTTCATCATTTCTAAAGAACATCATGCACAATCGATAGGTATTGTATAGTTTTATCTACCGATTATACAATTGGACATTTACTAAAAACACAACCTACCGACTGTGTGCTTTTGTTTATTTTTATAATAGTTATTGTGTAGTTAGTTAATAATCAATGTTTGGGTATGTTCATTAGGGTTATGGATGAAGATGATTCTGATGAAGGTCTTTCTCCTGCTCGAAAGGCTGAATTGCTTTCTCGTCTTCTTTTTAATTTGTCGAAAGGAGTTACTCCTGAAGAAATACATCAAATGATGTTGGATGATCCGGATTTCTCACAAATGATGAACGATCATGATATTTGGTGGAACAGTCCTGACAATCCCCTCAACTACGTTGAAGTCCCATCTTCGGATGAAGGATCTGGATTTTGATCCTCGACTCTTTTTCAGGGAGAAAGACTTCTCAGGCATAAATCCATACTACAATGAAGCTGGAGAGTACATAGGTCGAGTTCAGGATGATGAAATTGTTGTTGATCCTAAGGGGAACGAGAAGAAGAAGAAGAAGCGGGTTGAAACTAGGACCAAGTCGAGAGTAACAAGGAGTGGAAGAATTTCATGAGAATTTCTATGATATGTTTTGTTTGGGTTTTTTCGGATGTTTTTAGTTTTTTTGAACAAGTTTAATGAACAATATGTAGTAAGTTTATTTGAACAAGTTTTTCTTCGGATGTTGAAATAGTTTTATGAAGTTAGATGTCAAGTAAAATCGGCATATTCGGTAGATAACTATGTTTCTAAACTACCGATTACGTAAAATCGGTAGTTATTTATTTCCCGTGCTACCGATTATCCAAAATCGGTAGTTATATATGTTCACTAACTACCGATTATGGCAAGAAAAGTCTTGGACAAGAAAACCATTATAATCGGTAGATAAAATTGATCTTTAAACTACCGATTACAAAGTTAAAAATTTTAAAGTTTAATTCAATTCAGGCTACAATCAGTAGATATAAATTTTCAATTCCTACCGATTGTGAAAGATGAAGAGTTAGAAATTTTAGAAGTTTTGAGAAATTCAATTTGGGGCAACACCTATTATCGGTAGTTATGGTACTCCATTAAACTACCGATTGTACAATCGGTAGGAATCAAAATCACGAGCCTAGCGATTATTCAAAACTATAACTCATCTAAATCAATCTAAAACTCTTAATTTCTATTCCAAAACTATAACTCAAAATCATCATCTAACACTAACTAATTCCAAATTAATTACCTAATTAATCAAAATTAATACTAATTAAACAAGGATAGATTAGCCATTATAGAAAATATATGAATAAGAAATGTATTGATATTACTTCACAATGACCTTATTTTATTTTATTAATCGCCCTAAAATAGTTTTTGGTCGTCCTCAAAATTACCAGGATTAATTACCTTCTTCGTTGGAGCTAACTCCAATAATTCTTTCACATGCCATCCCATGAACGCTAAGCTTTGGCACTGCCAAACAAAAGTCAAGGTACCCCTGATTCCAAAGGCAGTACATGGTCTAAGAAGGTACTCAAACGTTAAAATCAATCGTACCCATGTTTGCAATATGAAAGACCTCGAACCTGAGGATAGACAGATGCTAGATATGATGCTTCTCTTGAAAATGGATATGATGCATGTAGAAGCACAATATTACATTTTGAATATATCTTATCATCAAGAATAGCCCGTAGACTCAGCCTTAAGTCCAGATCCTTATCCCCGAACCTGGTACAATATGTTTGTTTGTTCCATTAATATTTCTCCATTTGAAAGTCAACAATTTAGTGATTATAAAGTACGTAAAAGGTTAACAAGTGTGCAGAAATGAAGATGTTACAACTTCATTTACCCTGTATGTATTTGTATTGGCAAGTCAAAACTTAAGGCAATGTCCAAACTGCATGTAAATATATAGTCAATAAAGCTCTTATTCTGAATGCCGATAGGCTTTTCAGCTGCAAAGACATTGATAGAAATTAACAATTGATACTATCGCCACCTGTAAAAAGAGTCATGTATTAAGCAGGCATCTATTACCACTTAAAGCTTCAAAAAGTCCTTCTTCAGCATCCTTCTTACTAACATTTGGATTAATCCCTAGACCACTTTGATAAGCAGCTATGCTCTTCAAACCAACGACTTGATCAGCAACTGTAAAGAGGTGTTAATTAAGAAAACAAAATGAAAGAACCTGACTTCATTTATGAATCACTGATGAGCTTTATCAAACCCAGATATTTTAAGGCCTATTTTGAAGGACATATCTGGCTAACATGTAATAAGAAATGCAAATCAAACGCAAACGCAAACCAGCTATATAACTAAGCGGTTTGCCTTAAATGCAACCCACATAGAGCAACTATATTTGATCAAGTCACAAACGTTACATTGTCAAATGCCAGCTCACACCAAAAACTGATAACGCAAGTATATATTACAAGGTAATGGTCACCAAAACCAACAATTAGATAATAAAAATCCTAATGCATGATCTATAGTTGAACTAGGTGAATTCGCAGGGATCCAACTCGAGGTCTACTAGACTCTCTTTGTCCATTCTCATCAAAATTATCACCACACTGTCATCACTCCTCTGAAACTCGAAACCTAGAAGTAAATCCTTATAAACTTTATCCACCTACCAAGAAAATTTGATTGTCTTTTCAAAATATAACTTTTCCAGAATAAGACAATGGAAGAATGTATTAACTTTAAGTCTTTAACTATATTGTGTTAGCATATCAGCAACTTAACATGATTACTTTAGTCTAAGTATAATTGAGTTGTTTAAGCTAAACATGACTAATACCTTATTTTTATGTTCAGAAGCATTCATGTTTATGTTGTTTTCTATTTTATATACATAGGATCTTAAATTCTTTAACAAGGTGCTTTATTCATACAAGATATAGTTAGAAGAAATATATCTTGTAGAACAAGGATATTTTTCAGCTTGGTAAACTTCCAGTTCTATCTCCTCATTTCATTAAATGATGGTATAAGTTGTATTTAAACATGAGGTCAGAATGGAGTCCGCCACATGCTTCACTATGGCAAGTGTCCTTCAACCTGTCATCATCAATTGAAGAACAACCCCGCAACAACACGTAGAAACATGTATGCCACCTGTATTAGTCAAAGAGATTAGTTCCCTAAGTACCCTTTAACCATAACAGAAGCTTTTATACATAATTTTGAAGCTTAAACTTTCTAATTAAGATTACACTAATCCAACTTAGTTAAATCATAACTTAATTTGTTGCTAAACCAAAATAAAGCTAACATATTGCACCTAACTAAGAGCAGATATAGTAGAAATAGGTGGTGAATGTCAAAATATATATACAAAATTAACCGGAAAAAATCCTAATTCATTTTACGTTGTATATTTGGATGCAGACGAGTTTCAACATGTCTTGAGTATTATCAACCAATGAATTTACCACCATGCTAGAGAGGCATGGACAGAAACCTAAATACAAACTATAAACACTAAATCGAACAAATACATTATTAATAAAAATGGTAAAGTTTAAAATGTCTAAAAACTCACATCATTAAGAATCTTCTCAGCAAAGTATTCAATCCTTAAGATTCTACCAACAGTTGGTGCAAAACTCTTATGCCACTGAAGATCATACATTTTATCAAACTCAAGCCCATCATCAATTAACAAGAAAGAGATTTTTGCAGCTTTAAAGCATTCTCAAGTAATCGATTCCAATCTAGTTGATTTCCTATATTCTTCAATGCTATTTAAAATATTCTCACAACCATATAATTATGCAAAATCTCTTATACTTCTCTGTAAATTCATGTAAAAAAAAATATCCAAGAAATCAGAAATTTGAAATTCAAGTCAACTTTTATTGTAGTAAAACAAGCAGTAAATGTAGAGTTGAAGAGTGAGTAACAAGGGGTAGTCAAATATTTCTCTATACTTTTATTGATTTTTTATTTGAGTGACTCCCGAGATTCTCTAAAAATCTAGAGATTTCTAGTGATTCTCTGGGAGTATTTTTAGAGAGTTTTTATGATTTGTAGAGACAAAAAATGAGATTTATAAAGAGTCTCTGTGATTTGTAGCCAATTAAAAATTCAAAACATCTGTCAATAATATGCACGTTATAATGTTAATAAAAATACCATAAATACCTAGTAAAATATGTGTTCATTGTCAAAATAAATCTCATTGTTGTTCTATGCGTAAGTTTTTATTCTTTTATTCCATGCATCCCACATTTTATTTGCTATGCTATCTCGCCTCTGGTTAGCATTTTCTCGTTGTTGACTCATTTGATTTTGGGAAAGATGGTTGGTTCCTTGGTTATCAGCTCAAACAAAAAAAAAAGTGAAAAATGAATTGGTCATACTCTCAAAATTAAATATTTCTCAAATTTCCAAGTCTCTCAAAATATCACCTCTTGGGAGAGATTTTTATCATGCCTATTTTTCTAAAAAAAAAGTCTCCCCAAATCTCCGAAAACAACAAATCAATGACTTTTAATTTTCCTTCGAATAACAGGGGTGTGGGAGTGACTCTTATGAAATATTAATCCAATAACATGGAGTTTTAGAGAACTTAAATGATTTAAAAAATGTCTCTAACTAATAATAAGAGACATTAAGAGACTCTCCAAAAATCTCTATAGACTAACAATAAATTTGGAAACTCTCCAGAAGTCATTTGAAATCTCATTTGACTACCTCCCTGTAAGATATTTCAAGTACCTTGAAAGAAAGAGTATGAGGAGCAAAAGATAAAGCATCACCATCAGCTTCAGAGAAACATTTGATGAAAGGAAAAGTTGAATTCATGGAAACTAAATTATGAGCATGGTTATCAACTATATCCATTTTATCTATTGTTTCTCTTATCACTTCATATTCATCATCATACTTCCATGATAAGTGTATAATTTACATATTTTAAGTATTATTTCTTTATATTTATTTTCTAGATTTTTGTGTGAATTACTGTGTGTTATTATTACTTTTGTAGTTTATGACTTTTGTTAAGTTGCATCTCTGGAAGAAGTGGAATGGAGCATCACAAGGGAAGAATTATCAAATAACCAGTGTATCTCATTCAAATCCAGGATTTATACTTTTCATCTTGTAGAGAATGAATTACGAAGTCAACTGCGAAAGAACGAGGTCATTCTGACTTCGTATGAGAAAGTTATGAGCAAAACCGTGAAACCAACTTGGATTCGGTATATGTTGGGCCTTATTGGGCCTGCGCGGGAAGAGAAATAAGGGAAGCGTTTTGGGCTTTCCTTTGACGTGAAAAATTAGGGTTTTTGTTGGTTTTTGAGGATGTTAAGTCTCCTAATTGGATAAGGATCAAAAAAAAAATGAAAGAGTTTAATGAGATTAGGTTTCCTAGCTGGATAAGGATCAAGAGGAGGTTACCAAAGCCTATATAAAGGGGAGCCTAGATACAATTTTCTACACAACTTCCCACAGATATAATATTTTCTTAATCAATTTTAATAGGCTTTCAGAAAGCTATGTCTAGCTAAATCTCTTTGTTATGGTGAAAGGATGAACTTGTAGAGATAGATTTTCTAGTGTTTCAAAACTAGGGTTTTCAACTATAAAAGCTTAATGTTAATGTTTTGTCTCTCTTTCAACGCTTTATCTTTCTCGATGATTTTTCATGTTCTATGCCATGTATAGTTCATTGTTTGATTAGTAGAAGAACTCGTTGACCCTTTCCCGATAATCGTTTTATGAATATTTTTTGACTATTTATGCCACTATACTTAGTACTTCGAAATTCTACCTTAGGTTGAGAACAAACAATTCTTTTTGAAAATTCTTTTCTACGAATCTTAAACGAAATATCTTCCGTGTATTAGTAGCTAGATTTGTTATTTTGCACGAGTAAAATCGATACCCTTTGTGATCAACGCAAGTAAACCCTAATCTACGACGAATTCCCGAAACCTTAACGCTTTCCTATTATTGATTTCAATCTTTATTAAATAGTTTTAATTCATTTATTAGTTTAATTCTTTACAAAAATCGCAAAAATATATTTTGACTTGAAAGTTACTTTAATTAATTAGTATAAGTAATACACACTCCTCGTGGGAACAAACCATATTTGCTCTTTTCTACATCTTTCGACAATGTGCATTTAAGGTAAAACAAAGTCGGTTTTCCGACGCATCATTCCCCATCTCCCCGAACTCTTTTACTCTAACTAACAATCTCCCCCTCTCTCTGTCCAACTCAATGAGTTTGATTTCTTGATTTTGGTCTCGATAAATTGAGATTTTTTGTTTAGTAGTAGGAGAATGACCAAAATTTGTTGATTCAGTGTGTCATGGCCATGGAGATAACACATAAAAAGTGCGATATAACACGTCTTTCTTCTTCAGTATTCCGGTTTTACTCTTATATTAGAACGAGAATTTCTTAGAGACCATGGCAAATAAGTCAACAAGGATTGTTAAAAGGGTAAAAAACTCTAATAAATAGGCCTAAGAAAAGAGTTTATCTCACTTCTTGGAATAAGTTTAATATGCCTAAGAAGTTTGGGGGACTAGGGTTCAGGGACTTAAAAATTCGTAACCGATCTTTACTTGTTCGAACTGCTTGGAGACTTTGTATTCATTCTGATCAAGTATACTATCGGTTTTGTTAGAAAACATAGGTTTTGGAGAGTTAGTAACGGCAAGAAGATAATAATCTGGTTTGATGTTTGGGTTGTTGGACTTGATGAGCCTCCCAGCAGAATAACAGTGCCACAAATGCAAATGACTACATATGGGTCTGTGAGCTTATTAATCCTATTAATGGAACTTGGAATGCACAACTGGTGAAAGCTTTGTTGGATAGTGTGACTGCAAACTTGATATTAAACATGAATTTGCCTCATAGTGCTCCAGACAGATTGATATGGACCTTAATAAGACATAGAGGTTTCACAGTCATGTCCGCCTATAACAAGTTGTATGAATTAAGTTTGGGGAATGGGAAGGTTCAATATGAAGTTCAGGGGACTAAACTGAAGTGGGAGGATTTTTAGGAGATAAAGATTTGACCCAGGGTCAAGCATTTCTTTTGGAAGGGCCTGCTAGATATGTTACCAACTAAGGAAAAACTTGTTAGTGTATGTGGTCATATTAATAGAACATGTCATATGTGCAATCAACACACTGAGAGTACTATGCATATTCTTGTTAATTTTCCTTTCTCTAGGGATGTTTGGATGAGTATTCCAGGTGGTAGTAGGGTCATAATAGCCATTGCAACTCTTTAAGCTCTATCTTTGTCGAATGGGTTGTTCAAGACAGTCAAATGCAAATAAATGATGAGTGGCTAAACATGGTTATGGTAAGTTGTTGGAGTATTTGGAATGCAAGGTGTGAGGATCTCTTTCAACACAAGGAAGTTCAACCAGGGATAATTGCCACTGCTGCAGTAAACTTTGTTGAATACCTTAAGAGAATTCTCTTATGTGATAGTTCAAAAGGCACACAAAGAGCACAACTGCCTTCTCCTAGAGATTTAATTTGGAAACCACCACCTCAAGATTACCTTAAGTTGAATTGTGATCCTTTTTATATTAAAAGGACTAAAGCTGGAGGTATTGGACTGATTTTACGGGATTGTGGAGGTACATAGAGGGGTTGCATATCAAAAAGCTTGGATGGAATCTTGAGCTCGGAGCAGGCAGAATGGCTTGCTTTCCTGGAGGCAGTGAAGTGAAGCTGTAAACTAAAGATCACAAAGATCATTATTTAAACATACTTGATGAACATCACATAATACATTAACAGCCATGCTAGCACTATCATCTGGGAAGATGAAAACATTTTACCCGATGTTTTAGATTTATTAAAGACGCGTAACTGGAATTGTTTTTTTGAAGAAAAAAAGAGTATAATAAAGCAACAGATTTGCTTATTAAATATATTAGAATGCATAACATATCTTACACATGGTATGATAAGCCGTATGGTACCTTAGAGAAGCCATTATTGTTGGACAAGTTTCAGTTAATTAAAAGTTTTGGTTGTATCAAAAAAAAGACTAATAAATTTAAGAACATGTGAAAATATCAAACCAAAAATAATTGTTAAAAGTATATACCATTAGAGAATAACCATAATTGGTTGATTGTATCTAAAGTTAAATTTGCTGACAGTTTGATCCAAATATTTAAAACTTAAAACGTAATTCATACCAAATTTGGAGTACGAGTACCAACTTAACACAAGATGCAAGTAAAGTAATAAAAACTCCATAGATAGATCCATAATGCTTCAGCGTTTGCACTTAAATGATATTCGAGGATAAATTGGTGTATCTGACGGAGATATTGGTCCACCGTCAACGAACCTAAACCTCACCAATATTTTTCCCTCCCTTCTTTCTTGTGCAAAAGTTGGATCAATGATAATAACTGTAATCATATCCAAATGATCCAACATTAATTATTTTACTTGATTGAAAAACATCCACATTCTCACAACTTAAAATACTTTTAGCAATCAAGTAATCAGGTCACAACTTAAATCACTTCTAGCAATCATATAATCAGAATAAAATCAAGAAAAACTTGTAACATAATACTTAAATTACTTTAAAGAGAGAGAAATACCTCTCATTTCTCCTCCAATGGAATCTACTTCTTTGGGATCTGCTCGGGACTTTCTTACAGCAATTCCTTTGATGATGTCAATATAATTTTTGAGGAGCGTAATTGTTTCTTCCTCAGACATACCTAGCTTATAATAGTGTTTTAAGTAAGCTTCGAGCTCGTCCTGATAGTCTCAACAGAAACAGTAGTTCTTATGATACATTGTCACAAATTCATAAACATTGTTCTCAACTACCATTTCAACCTCCATTATTAGTTTGGGGTATGATAAATTCAACACACCATAATCAAACATGCCCAGAATCATCGCACCACTAAGTTTCTTCCTCCCTTCTTTTGGCCAACTAGAAGCTCTCTTATACATCTTTGTTTGTAGGAGTCCATTAAAATTAAATATTTCCTTACTTTCCCTCATCGCTTCAAACAATTGTGCATTAAATCAAACGTTGCATGATGTTCCCATAACATAATTATCAATAAGCTTGATTTTTCATTCTGAAACTTCAACTGCATACATCATACAGAAAACCAAAGTGAAAAGATTGCGAAGAAAATAAAAATAGAAATAAAAGTGGGTAATGATTTGGATGATATTGAATGAGTAGTTTCAAGATATTGAATGAGCTAACAATGTCAAGAAAATCCATTAACAGACCAGAATACTAAAGCCTGCACCCTTTAAAGACAATGTAAATACAATCACCTAATCACTTAATTCGAATCAATAATGTACCTAATTCTAGGTAATTAAGTTTGTTTCACTTAGTTGTTTTCTAAGAACGTGTTATACAAAAAGGCAGATGTAATTTGTTTGCAACTCTAAAACCTTGTCGGTGAAGAGTTGTGAGCCCTCTTTGTGTAAGAAAAAAAAATAGAACTTACGTCCATTCTCACTTGTTACTACAGTGCCAGCTAAAAGGCCAATATCAGCATAGTAAACTAGTCGAGGATCAGCACCCACAAGAACCTTGTTCTCTTTCCAAAAACAAGTCCAATCACTATGATACCATCAATGTAAAAAGGACAAAGTTGCATTCTCTGCATTCAAGAAAAAATCAGCGACAGATATTAAAACATTAGTTTTTTTACTTAGAAACTAATACAGTAAAACTTCGATAAATTAATAGTCCTGGGACTACTGAATTTTATCAATCTAGCGAAGTATGTTATTAATATATCGAAAGATAAAAATTAGACAATCAAATTCCTCTTAAAATCCTGAAAAATTTTCAATTTTAGGCTTTACAAAAACCATAATTTGTTTACATATTTGTGAATCTTTCCACTTTCAAAGTTTTGAATTATATTGAACCCATTATATACATAAAATTTTTATAATATTATTATTATTTTATTATTTTCTAAGTTTTTTTTTCATTTACAGTTTCCTTTTTGCGTAGAAATATTAGCTAATAATATATTTGTTAGTATATAAGTATTACAAAAGATAATCATACAATTCACTCCAAAACTCGATAGTATATTCATATTATCTTTACATATTTATTATGTGTATTAATATTAACTTAATTTCAAAAATCTTTCTCATGCGTTAAAAACATAATATCAAATCAAATCTTGGAAAAACAAAGATATTAAACTAAGAAAATGATAGATTTCTTACTGCATTTTCTTTCTAAACCTCCGTCCTAAAACCAAACTATTTTTTAGTGACGAAACCTTTGAGAGAGAAGACTGAAACAATAACGAGACTTGAGAGATATTTATCCGTACGGACACATTTTAGATCTAGAGTTTAAATTGTGAGAATAACTACCACCCCCCATGACACATTCTAGATTGGGTTGTTGAGGATAGTGTTAGGCTTTCATTGTTTTTCCCCTAACAACATTTAGCGACCACAATGGGAGCTTAGTGATGTGATTTTATATAGTGGTAAAAAGAGGTTCGATTCTCGAACTTGTTAAGGTAATGATTTTAGAAAATATTAAACTTAATCTAAACTAATAAAAATCAGGAAATTAAACTAGAGAATATTTTTAGAAAATATGGAGAAAACTAGGAATCAAGATTCAGTTATTTCTAACAATTCATGTGATTAATCATGTAATTCTTTTTAACAATTTAATTCAAGTTTGCCAAAAATATGTTTCCTAAAAGAATAATTGTAAATCCTAAGCATGAGACATCAAGAGTAATTAACTAAGCATGACCCATCAAAAGAGAACACAACTATTTAATAAAAACTATTTTTTTCTAATTTAAATCCATGCAAATAATAATAAAAGAATTAAAAATAATTAATTAAAAATAGACTTACCACATAAAATTGAGAGAAAAACCTCCTCCATCATCCCAGTAAATAGACTTAGCCCATGGTGAAGAAAACTTGCTCAAAAGTTGATTTCATTGCTCAAAATATTGATTACAAGGTTGAATTACGATGTAACAGCTAATTTGATACGCTTATATGCGTTACAGGAGAGGGTTCAGCTGTTACAGAAGAGTTTAAGCAACAAATGGTTTGAAGTAATAGACAACAGGAAAATTCAAATCAGCAACAGTTATAGATGTTACTGAGTCTTCTTCTCCGGCAGTGATGGATGAAGAACAGCCGGCCGGTGCAGCAGCAGTTGACCGGATGTTGACGGAGCTTCACCGGAATTCTCTATTTTCTTCCCTAGGCTTTTGTTATCGATTCTCTTGGCTTCTCTTGGTATTTATAGAACATCCCACAAATCCCAATCCTAATCGAATCATGATTCCGGCCAAATACATGATTTTCAACTGATTTCACGGGATTTTTTTGCTGTTTCTCGATTGTTCTAACTTGTGTGGGATATCTACTAACATTCGGAACAATCTGGAAGCGAAAGAAACCAAATTACACATTGATTTTATGTTGCCAGTAGAAACAGTTGAGCCCGATGAGTTGACCCGGTGACTCGGCCCGATCCAGCTCGCTGGGTTGACTCGCTGGGTTGACCCGCTGGGTTGACCCGATCCAGGGGTGCCCCAATCCAAAGTGTGGGTGCTTTGATCCATTTTCCCGGGTGCCTTGAACACTTTTTGAGCCAATTTTTCCACAAATCTTTATTCTTCTAATGTACCTACAAAAGCATAAAAACACGTAATAGATACAAAATCGAATACTAACTCCATAGAAATTAAGGTGCAATTCAGACAGTAAAATGTGTCTATCACTTAGCCACTAACCCAACACCAATCCGTGCCCCAACCGTCTGAGACCATTCCTCTAAACAAGTGAAGCGTCTTTTATCTCTTATATCTCTCAACGTAATTTCTCCTCTTAGCGATACTTAGCTCACATCGTCTTCTATTTTCTCCTACTATTTCTCTCTCAGCATCTTTCTTTCTCGTTGTTAGCGTCTATCATCTCTCGATCACATCAAATCACAACAACGACGTTTTTCATTATCGTTTAACACCATTGGCACCATCACCGAATCCCAAACGGAGATAACAATAATTATCACCATCTACGTCTCGGCATACTAATCGATCCTGAGGACAAAGTTTGAAGATCGAGACGAGCACTAAATCTTAGTCATCATCAACAACTAATGAAGATTCATCAATAAAAGCGGTTGTACAGATGACTCAAATGAGTTTAATCTATTGATACCATTTTAAATTTTTTTTGAATATTAGTTCATTGATCTTGTAAGTGAATTTCATAGAAAAATAATAGTTTTCATTAAAAAAAAAAAAAAACTCCTAATGCTTTCGATTGGCTTATTTGTTTTGAAATCAGGCATCAGGATTGAACCGCTGCATATTAATCCCTATTACCCATCAATTCAATTGAATTTTATTGATTTTCAATTTTCGATCATAAATATGTCCTTAATCGATTTCTTTAGCTTCAATCAAGGTTTGTTTAAGTTGTTTAGAGTTTAATAACATGTGTTGTGAGGTTCCAAATCTTGAATGATGCTCCTAATTGAATATTTTTTCTCCAGTTTTATTTTCAGCTCATGTCTTCAATATATCCTTCATTTATAGGGAAGGAGTTGTCATCTTATTATGGACGAGAACTTGATCATCTGAAATCATGGCACTTTCTCATGAACATCTATGAGGAAGGATTGATTCATTACGCGTACAAGTAGAAGATCTCTATAAATGATATCATGTTGCACAACTAAGGAAAAGTTCATTTACCTTGGGATGCATCTTCGAACATGCTTAAGTAGGTCTGCCGAGATGTGCATCATCGTATGAGGACAAGGTGCAACGAGAGCAGGTGCATCGTTGATTGGATAGGCAGCTCGAGTTTCTCTAAAACAACTTCTGCACGACGCGTCATCCGCAACAACTTCCCATTGTAGTAGCTGACATTAGCTCCACGGATACCCATTGATTGTAGCTCATAGTCTAGAATAGTTTCGCTGACTGAGATATTAAGAAGTAGTGATGGTTACGAATTGCAGGTGTGAACACCACCCACTCGGTTGGGATCAACTAGAAGCGCCACACACAAGACCTGCTAAGCAATTAATATTAACATTAATGAACAAGATAAACAGATCTAAACTATGAACTTAGCGTTGATATATCAAGTTTGGTTGTGATATTTTAGTTCCAAACCCAAAGTTACTTGATTTGATTACTAGAGTCAACTTCGTCAGGTTAGAATAACATAGAAATGTTGAGGCTCAATCTTATTACTCATAAATAACCTGAAGACGTATCGGTATTAACAAACCCATCATTTTTTAGTTCGAAGTTAGTAACAACAAATTTGACTTATTTCGTTTCTATCATAGATCTTTCAAGTCAGTGTTTATTGAAAACTTAACATACGAAGTAAGTTTGTTAACTTGTCTCTAGTATCGGTGACTTGATCATTACACTATGATCAAAATGTTAAGGAAAGATATACTAGTTGTTTTATACTACTTGAGTATATGGAGTGACGAAGTATAGTTTATCTATGAACTGCATAAGTTGATATAACATTAATTGGTAACTTATTATTTAGTGTTTGAATTTCCGAAATGAATTCAAACCTTAGGATTACACATGAAGGAATATCATATACGTAATCTAATGAAGTAGACTTGTGAAACTATGTTTATTCTGGACCGATCCCAAAACCAATCCCTAGAAAGGAGCGATCCCATGACCAATCGCGTGTAAGTTTAATCCGAGATTACATTTTCTAGGTTCGGTGATCTTAGGGTTTATACAAACATCGAGATATATTCGGATTAAACTTGGAATGTTCACGTAAGTTCGACATAGGGATTTGAACATATGCTAAATTCCTATTTCTTAATGTTAAAGTATTTTTTATAATACTTAATGCTAAATTCCTATTTCTTAATGTTAAAGTATTTTTTATAATACTTAAGGCGAGATCTTATAAAACCGAAATTCAAATATATCCCAGAGATGCAGTAGTAAACTAGGTGGGTTATTCTCTGGTTAGTAGTAAACTAGGTGGGTTATGGTAGTGTTACTTGGGAGAAAATAAAAGAGCCTGGCAATTTTGTGACTATAAAACTTAAAATTCGAGAAAGGAATCAAGCAGTATTCCCCAAGATTTCAGTCCCTAGTTGGGCTACTTTGTATGATTAGTCCGTACATGCATTTGGAAATGTTTATCTACATGATCTATTTATCTGCTCGATCAAACAAAAAATCCATCATTAATCACAGAGATAAAAACAGAACATAAAAACCAGTTCTTCCTTCAACAGACCTGAAGAAGACTTCTATCCAGAAGAAATAACCGACTAAATCTAAATTGAAGTATTAGGAAACCCCCCTATTCTATAAAAAAAATAGGCCGTCTTCTCCTCTATTAAACATAGACCCATGCTTAGCTAGCTTATCCGCAGAGAAGTTAGATTCTCTTTTACTTATTAATACAATACCAGTTTTAAAAAAAAAAAAAATTAGTTCAACAGAAACTGCAAGTGTTCTAGAAAATCCCCCTATCCAATAACTATGAAACTGCAAGTGAATCATTGAGACACTCCAAGCCACTTCTGGAAGACATCAAATTCGGTGTAATCACTGTCTGATATCATAGTTTGGTACCACGCCTTTCCTGCAGCCCTGATTGCAGCAGACTCCTCCTACAAAATCGTACACACATTAACAAGATTAGCCAACTCGTATCTCCAGGGCAAGAAAAAGCGCTGAGATGCCAGACGAAAAGAAACTCAATAACATGCACATCAAATAAGAAAACATTGCAGATCAACCAGTTAATCAAACAATTCCTTAACTCTCTCTTTATTACCCATATACAAAAAAAGGAAGAAAAGGTAGGATAAGACGACTACTGATCCCATAGTGTAAAACAGATTCAATGGGCAAACATATAGGCAATCCCAAGAGAAGAATATTCAATTGAGACATCATATTGAAACAAAATGAATACAAGGGATAAGATAATAGGTATTAATCGTAGAGATATGTTAAAGTCCAAATATAGAATTTCAAATAGTTCAACAAAGGCTAATTATACAATACAACACATAATTCTAACTTTATTCTACAAACATAGCATAGAAATCTGACATGCGACAAGCATAGCCCCATCAATCAAGCTGAAAGATTAATTCATCTACTTGCTAATGTGCTCATCACTTATCAATGCCCACCAAACTGAAGAAAGTTTATCAGTACATAATACTTGGCATGTAAGTTTAAAATAGACAAAGCATATATGCATCTAAATGAACCAAAGAAATGGCAAGGAAGACACTGATAATCTGACGAGTAGAATAGTAAGATGGGACATCATACAGAATAGAAAATGAATACAACTGAAAAGATACTAGGTAATAGTCATTGAAATATGTTAAAAGTCCATGAATAACCATTTCCAAATAGTGCAAAAAAGGCTTGTTTGTACTTTGTATTACACTTCGTTCTGACACATTGAAATGGAACGGCGATCGATCAAACTAAAAGATTAACTCATCTATTTGCTAGAGTGGATATCACCTCACAATGCACACCCAAATGAAGAAAGTTCACCGATACAAGACACTTGCAAGTAGTAAATATAAGACATACAAAGCAAATATACAATGTACACAATCAAGTAAACATCATTCCACAGAAACATATTAAAAAAAGCAGTACATGATTTAAAAACTTGCAGCTCACCTAGAATTCACTACTTGGACACAATCTAATACTCTACTCTCTCATGATAGTATAAATAATTATAACTGACAATCCAGATTTGTTTCATTTACAAAAATATTAGCATAAAACAATCAAGCGCTAATAAATTGGAATCATTCGGTCCACATTCATTAACCATACCACACACATTATGCATAACTACATAAAAGTAACAAATCCATCATTCATATTTTAATCAAAGAACAAAATGAGAGTTAAAATGAAATATACCTTGGAAATGTTGGTCCTCTTCTTCTCAAGCTTCTCCTTCTTAGCTTTAACACGTTGAGCTTCAGCAAGTAGAGCCATCCTCCTAGCAGTCTTAGCATAAGGATTCAATCTCAAAAGAGTGTTCAAATTCTTCAAAGGATTCTTCTTCATTGGTGCTCTCTTTGAATCCTTCTTAATAGGTCTAACAACAGACTGGACTTCATCAGAGTTAATAATCCTAGCAAGATCAGCATTAACCATCTTTGATCTAGGTAAAACATATCCTTTCTTCTTCTCACTAGATTTCTCAAAAGATCCATAAATCGAATCCAATTTCTCAAATGCTGATTTAGTCCAAATAATAAACCTACCAAGATGACCACCAGGTGCAAGTTTCAATAAATTAAGTCTCTCTACATTAGAGAGCTCGACACCAGGAATGTTTCTAAATGCTTTTGCAATCTTGGTTCCTTCAGTACCATAAACAATCAAAGGACCTTTCTTAGAAACATAACGTCTGTTCCTCATTTTACCTTTACCTGGTCTGATCTTCTCACTGTCCTTAACCTTTTCAGCATCAGCATAAGCACCAAGTTGTTTCAAAACCTTAATAGCAGCACTAGTTTTTTCAACACCTTCGATCGAATTATTAACAACTAAAGGCAGTTCAGGTACACCTTCAATAGTATG
The DNA here is from genome assembly GCA_023531435.1 of Papaver californicum. Classification (NCBI taxonomy): domain Eukaryota; kingdom Viridiplantae; phylum Streptophyta; class Magnoliopsida; order Ranunculales; family Papaveraceae; genus Papaver; species Papaver californicum. The sequence continues at coordinate 5,580,675 of JAJJMC010002939.1, forward strand.
ACCACGAGCTAAAACGATTGAAGGAACAGCAGATGCTGCTAAAGCTGAAACAATTGCATACCTCTTTTGATTAACATTGATCTTACGATGCCATCTTCTCCAGATTCGTGTAGGAGCAAACATCCTACCGCCTCTACACATGTTACCAAAAGCTCCTTGACCAGCACGATGAGTTCCACCACCAGACACACGAGGAATACGAGAAACAGCACGACCAGTTCCCCATGACTGAGCTGATGTTTGATGACCTGCTTTGCGACTAACTGCGTATGGTTGACGACTGTTTTTTGACATGTTTGCGTGAACAAACTTGACGATGTCTGTACGGATTGATGCTTTCATTACATCTGGTAATGGAAGTGAGTTTCCTCCATCAGTCGACATGTCTCCATCCAAGTTCTGGACCGCAACTGTAGGTCTTACCGCTGCTGCTGCCATAACAATCGATAGTTTTGAGATTGATAAGTTACTTTGTTGTTTTTTTTTTGGTTAGTGGAACGACGGCTTCAAGAAAGAGTTAGGGTTTGGGCATTTTATTGGAGAAGGGAAGATAGTGAGTGATTTAATGACCTATTTTATTCAGAGATGTATATGAACCGTTGGATTGAAAATGTATTCTTTAGGGTTTAGCACGTAAGCTTTTTAACTATTAAAACACTTATTGACTTAAATAGGAACCATATTTAGGGGATACCACCATAAATTAAAGTGTACTCCTGGTCAAATAGGGTTAAATTTCGGCTAAAAAGATAGTTTCTAGATGAAAATACCATATTGTTCTTTATCATAATAAAAATAAAAAAGGACTACAACCTAAGTTATTTTGTATCCCATATTCTCTCTTCTTCTCCGTATTGTTGACTTTTTTCTTCTTATCTTTTTTATTTCTCCCATTACTTCTTTAAGAAGGATGATATAGAGGTTTCCATATCCTGGAGGGGCTTTAAAATGATCCTTAATAACCTTGGGTCTTGGTTAAGGGGTGTCCTAGGGGCAAATCAAATGTTTATTTTACCCTTAACCCAATTAAAACTTAAACACCCTTAACACTATTCATTTCATTAACTTTTTCAAAAACTCTCCAAATCCTAACCGTAACCGAATTCTTCGAAATTCATCGTCGATTAACAAAAATCTTTGTCGATTAAACTCAACAATTTGAGATGAAGAACCATACTAAAGGTGTTCAAGGTAGCAGTGATGGCACTCAACCCTCCTCGTTTCAACCTAATCAAGAGATTCAAGAAGAAATCGAGCAAAATCAATCACTGGAAAGTCCAACAATGGTGTATATAAGGTATTGAACAAAACCCATGTTATTCTTAGAACTTCTAATTGATTGAATTGCATGTTTGATTATGAATTGGGTTTTAAAAGAATGTACACAGTAGAATTTACGGTTGGGTTCGTGTGAAAACCCAACCGTAACATATCATGTTCTTGAGTGTTATGGTTGGGTTTTCTTCAAAACCCAACCGTAAAACTCAGGGAAGAAGACGAAGAGTTGCAGATGTTACGGTTGGGTTAGATTTTGAACCCAACCGTAACAAAATGTGCGCTATTTTTTTAAAAAAATTACGCTTGGTTTTTTTAAACCTAACCGTAACTTTCTTTTAAAAATTTCAACTAAGAATTTACGGTTGGGTTTTTCTCATAACCTAACCGTAAGCAAAGTTATGGTAGGGTTTTTGTTAAAACTTAACCATAAGCAAAGTTACGGTTGGGTTTTTGTTAAAACCTAACCGTAAATTTTATTGAAAAATTTCAACTGGAAATTTACGGTTGGGTTTTTCTCATAGCCCAACCGTAAGAGTGTGCACATTTTGGTGAGTGAAAGTTACGGTTGGGTTTTTGTTAAAACCTAACCGTAACTTCTATTGAAAATTTACAACTGAAAATTTACGGTTGGATTTTTCTCATAACCCAACCGTAAGTTTTCCTGTGTAGTCAAAAAAAAATTTTGTTGAAGTTGAATTGCTTTGAAATTATCTAACTTGTACTGCTTGTGTGTTGTAGGAAGAATAAAAGGGGTAATAACTTAACTCCAATTTCTCACACTCCAACCCCTCGACACGGAAAGCATTTAGGGGTTCAGAAGAGAGGCTTGAGTAAAACTCATAATCCTTCTTTTGAGGTAGGGGGTGGTAGTGTTCCTCATATTGCAGAATGGGATTATACGGTGTTCCAAGGCTTGGAAGATCTACCGTTACATAGAGGTGGTGTTATGATTCGAGAACCACCACAAGAGCAACAAAGCGAAGGTAAAGGAATTCTTGTTGCTTCTGTCGGACCTCAACAGAAGCAAAGAATGGAAAAAAAAAACGGTTTCCAAACAAATTCCAAAAGATAAGGTCGAACCTGAACAGTGGCCTAAGAGGAGGAATGGAAGACTTTGGGGTGAGGCCCCAGACAAATCTGCAATATTATTTGGTTATCCCCATTCATGGGCTGCCAAAGTTGCGCAGGCCAAGGTATTGATCTAAACACTTCTCTTGTTCTGTTAAATTTTTGTTTGTTAACTTTTGTAAGTAAACAAATTTGTTTTTATTGTTTTTAGGATCATACCCAGGCGATCAAGAAATTGGTTCGTCAAAGGGCTCAACACTGGCCCTTAACGGATGAATGTACGACCGTACAACTTCTAGTAAATGGTACCGGGTTAGCTCCCGGAATTACCAATTCGATGGGGGAGTATGATAGCGTCGTTTGCGCAGCATTCAGGGAACGTTATTGGCCTCAAACTGATACGTTTCATCTACCTTTCAGCGAGATGACAATAACGCCGGATGATGTCCAATCCATCCTTGGCCTGGAGGTGGACAGTAGATCTGTTTATGAGGGTTTTAACAATAACCTGTCCTGGAGTGAGATTTATGCACTTGTGCAAGAGACACTTGGATGGCAGAAGAGTGAAGCCGAAGACGATTTTAAATTGGTGAGTGGAGATAAACCGGGGAAGGACCCGAAGAGAAGTATGACCAAGAAATTGTAGTTGCGTTCACTTAGAGAGAAGTTTGGTGGAACCGCAAAGATGGAAAAGGATAGGGTCGTCATAGATGACACCAGAGCTATTCGAACAACCAGAGCGTATCTGCTATATATCCTCGGCACCATCTTCTTGGCAGACAACTCGGGCAACAGGGTCAACTTCCACTATCTACAGTGGTTGAAGGGTGATCTCGGAAACACACACCAATACTCGTGGGGAACGGCCACCCTGGCTTACCTTCTTGATAACCTTAGAAAAGCTTGTAGGGTTATGGGAACTGAGATTTCCAGGAATACCGGCCTTCTTCATGTAATTTATTGTTTGAATTTCAATGTTTAACTTTAATTTTTTATTTGCGCATTATCTTATATTAATATTTTATCTTCATAGGCATGGGTATATGATCACTTTCCCACACTGGCTCAATCAACGATGTCGAGCGGTGATGGTAGTGGACCTACGGGAAATAAATACATCTTCACCGGGACCCAGGCAAAACGTAAGGAAGTTCTCATAGCAAAGATGAGAACTGAAATTGATGGTTTTACGGTTGAAGATGTTATTTTTGATCCTTATGCAAGGATTAACATAGAGGATGATGGAGATGTTGAGGATCTGCGTGTATTGTCGGACGTGGCAGGCTACAATGGCCCTTGTACCATCCGTTTGGGTACGTGATGTGCAACCCCCGCTGAACGCTCCGGCAATATGGATATGTCCAAACAATGATGACACGCGAAATGTTTAAATTGTGCGTGAATGGGTCGATGATCGAAGGGCCAAACTTCGTGTTAAACTACGACCCAACGGCTTCGGTCGTGGTTTGGAATAACCGCAATGATCTGGAATACCAAATCCAAAGGAATGAGTTAATTCCATCTGTGGGCACAAAAGAGGCTGCAAAAGATTATTTGGATTGGTATCGACATTTTGGTCATCCAACTATCATCAACAATGGTCCTGAGACTATGCCCCAAAACACATAAGATGGTCGTCAGAGTATGCCCAAAAACATAGGGGATGGTTTCTGGAAGAAGGCATATTTCAGTATAGTACGTACATTATTATTGTTATTAATGTTTTTAAGATTTATTACTAAACATTCATCCAACTTTTATTTTCATATGTGAATAGAAAAAGAAAGCCTTTGCATTAGCAGAGTCTATAACTCCATGCATAAGCACTGTTGATGTTAGGACGCGTGACTAACTGAAAGCCAACATTAGGGAGATTCATCATGAAGCCAATGATGTGGACCGGACTTTAAAGAGGAGTATAGCCGCTACAAGAGGCGCTACAATAGATGCGAGAACTACCAGAAAAGAGCCGCATCCATCGGATGAAGAGACACATGATGAAGTCTCGGATGCGGTACGTGGTGATCGTACTCGAGGCGGTCGTGTTGGTGCTCGAACTCGTGGCAGTGGTGCTCATCGTAATCATACTATCAAAAAAAGACGTCGTCAACCTACACCTCCTACTTCTCCCTAACTCTCTGTCTGTGGTTTTTTTACTTTGTAGGTGAATTACTTATAACTTTTATATGAATTTGAATTTGAAGTTTAAATTTAACTTTCATGTTAATTATAAAAATTTAACTTTAAATTTGTGTAATACATGACCCAATTTACCTTCAATCTAGTTAAAATGATTGAATAATTTCAAATTTTTGATTTTAAAACTCAAATTTTACCTTAAAACTCAATACTCAAAAGGATTGTTACGGTTGGGTTTTGGCTGAAGACCCAACCGTAACGCTGGCAAAATAAAAATGTTGCAGATTTACGGTTGGGTTTTGGATGAAAACCCAACCGTAATATATTCACATTTTCATACTCCAGAATTTACGGTTGGGTTTTGGCTTAAAACCCAACCGTAACTTTAACACAATATAGTTACGGTTGGGTTTTAAGCAAAACCCAACCGTAAAATTTTACTGTTAACTTAAATTTAGATTCTCTAATTTGTGTGTTTTTCGGTTTTTCTTTGTTTGAATGACCCAATTTACATTCAATCTAGTTAAAATGATTGAATAATTTCAAAATTTTGATTTTAAAACTCAAATTTTACCTTAAAACTCAATGCTCATAAGGATTGTTACAGTTGGGTTTTGGCTGAAGACCCAATCGTAACTCTGGCAAAATGAAAATGTTCTAGGTTTACGGTTGGGTTTTAAGCAAAACTCAACCGTAAATTCTACTGTTAACTCAAATTTGGATTCTCTAATTTGTGTGTTTTTCGGTTTTTCTTTGTTTGAATGACCCAATTTACCTTCAATCTAGTTAAAATGATTGAATAATTTCAAAATTTTGAATTTAAAACTCAAATTTGACCTAAAAAATAAATGCTCAAAAGGATGTGTTACGGTTTGGTTTTAAGGCAAAACCCAATCGTAAATCTATGTTGAAATTGTAACAAAAATTAACTGAATAAGTTACGGTTGGGTTATAAGCCAAAACCCAACCGTAAATTCTACTGGATAACACAAATTTGGATTATCTAATTTGTGTGTTTTTCGGTTTTTCTTTGTTTGAATGACCCAATTTATCTTCAATCTAGTTAAAATGATTGAATTATTTCAAAATTTTGATTTTAAAACTCAAATTTGACCTAAAAAATCAATGCTCAAAAGGATGTGTTACGGTTGGGTTTTGTCTTAAAACTCAACCGTAACTATGGGAAAAAATGGTGTTCTTCATTTTCTTCTACTTACGGTTGGGTCTGGTTGAAAACCCAACCGTAAATCTGGGGTGTTCTTGGTGTTACGGTTGGGTTCGACATGAAACCCAATCTTAAGTTTCTCTAACAAAAAATCAATCTTTCAAATCGTGATTTTATCAAATTTGAGCCATAAAAAGATTAAGAGTTTAAGCTAGAGGTATACTCAATGCTACTATGGTTGATTGAATCAAAATCCAGGGTTCAAAAAAAAATGACAAAATTTTCTTAAATTTCATCTAGTTTTACTTCCCACAAATTCAAAAAAAAAAAATGAATTCAGTTTTTTAAATACAAGATTATGTTTAATTAATCATGATTAGCTTAATTTAATCTTAACTAATAAATATAATTAAGATTACTAATCAGGGGTGGTTTGGGTATTACGAAAATATTATGGATAAGGGGTTTTTAAGTTTTACTTCAAAATATCTTTATTTCGTCTTATTAGAGGAGCCCCTCCAGAATTGTGGAGCCCCTATATCAACCTTTTTCTTTAATTAATCGTTGATTCTAAAAAAATTCGTTAATTAATACTTTTTATAAAACTAAAACTGCGAATGAAATCGCCGATTAGTATTTATTTGATTGATTTTTTAGGGTATAAATCAAAAAATTAGAGTTCAAATTTCAGTTTCAGGGTTTCCATCGGTATTGTCTTCTTTATGGATGCTATGTCGTTTAGAGACACAAAGTCTGTTGTGAAAATGTCTAGTGTCGGCACTGTCGCGTCAAATTTCATCTATATCGACTGCACAGTGAGACAGTCGGCATTGGGTTGGCAAATCATAGCACTGCCTGTATTTGGAAATCAAAAAAAAAAACCATTTTTCCTTTATTGAATTTCTCATAAGTAGAATGCAAATATGCTAAGCTGCACACATCTATTATCGACTGTGGGTCAGTCTCTCTGTATAGAAATTAAGCATTTTCGGCATTGTCGACAATAAACAAATAATATCGACTTTGGGTTAAGGCTATGCCGACTTATAATTACATTTATGTCGACTGCACTACAACTTTTGACATTGTCTTCATCATTTCAACAATACCGATTGTACCTGGTAAATTGGGAACGCTTGGTGTTTGCATGGATAAATGATGAAGACAATACCGATTCTTAAGAGTCGACATTGTATTCAACATTCATCTATGCCAACTGGGATTCTATTTTTTCATTTTCTTTACGAATCAAAACCTAAAAAATGACATTTATCCTGATTCTTACTTAAGCAAACCTCAATGTCATATTGATGCACAAAAATCTATCATTTCTCATAAATCTCAAAAAATCCTTAGAAACAAAAAATCGAAATTACTCAACATGATAAGTAATCAAAATTACTTAAACTTGTTTTACTATTAACTAATTAATGAAGGACAAATTAATCATTATCTAAAGTATTTGATAAGAGATTTTTTGAATTACCTCATAATTTTTATTTATTTTTTTAATATCCCCAATATGTAAGAGTATCCTCTAATTTTGGATTCTTAATTAGCTAAAAACCAGCAAGATTATAGAACCAATGTTGGCTCATTCAGATTGATTTTGTTCAGAATGTAGGTGCCTTATAACGTTTGTTTCTTTGCCAATGCCCGGCCCTTTGTTTTCTGATGAACTTTGGAACCTAATCAATGCAAATTTTGTTTCACTTGATTTCAATTTTTGTGTAATGGAAATGAAGTGTTTTGATAAGAAATGCATACACAATTGTGCGCAGAAATGAGCAAAACTTTCAGTAGAAACAACACTATATTATACAGCAAAAATACATAATATTTTAGTTGTTTAGTACTGGGTTTTTGAAGCTCAAACCCTTAAATTGTGGGAGGAGATCAACTATTAACATTGTATACAAAAAGATGTAACTACTAAGATATGGAAAAACCAACAGCAGCATCACAAAAGTACAGAATGGAACTCTCTGAGTGAAAGCTTGCGTTTTTTTAGACTTCGATCTTACGTCCTGAAGTAAAATTGACAACCACTGCCAGGAATAGGTGTCATGCTGATCTCTCCTTAGTCAACAATGCCAAATATCTTCTCATAGTTGGATATCACCTCCTCCTTCCGTAGTAAAATCCACTACCACCACCACCACCACCACCAGAAGAGTAAGTGTGATGCCGGTATCGAACTCCACCGCCTCTCCCACCACTTCCCTCCCATGTGCTTCCACGACCTGATATGGGTCTACTTACTCCAGTTTGAACCCAATTTGTTGTTTGTGGTCCAATTCCATTCATTTCTTCCTCCTCCCTGTCGTTATACTCCAATATTAGCTTTTTTAAACTCTGTTTCTCTTCTAACTCAGCAGCCTCTTGTTGTCTTGTGCTCTGCACCAATGAGCAATCTTTAGGGATGAACATCTGCTTCGTCTGCTGTTTGTTCCCACGTTTCACAAGAACTTTCACACGCACTTCCTTCTTACCACCACCTTCTTCATCCACTGTATCCTCACCACTGTTTTCGCCTTCGGAGACCCGTCCATGATGGTGATCCTTTGTTGATCCTTCAAACATATTCATTGGTATTACCATGTTCATTGTTGGTCTGGATCGCATTTCTAGTTTTCGTGATTCCAAACTCTCTTGCATAAGAGCCTTGAGCTCACGGTCAAAATCAGCTTCTTCCTCGGGATCTACTTTTATTACCTTTTGCCTGACTAGGACTTCATCCTCGTCAGAAGCAGCAGGCCCACCTTCTTCATCGCTATCACTATCCTCATCCTGATTCTCTGATTTGTCCTCATAAGACTCTACCTCACCTTCACACCCATCCCGGAAAATACTTCCACTTCCTGTATCACTCTCACTGTCTCCCTCATCTTCATGACCTTTACCATTTTCCTCAACCCCATTTGCTTCGCCTTTCCCATTCGCAGAGATGCTAGCAGAGGTTGTCCGCCTTAGCTTCTCATTGTTGGTCTTGTCAGTTGAGCCTTTGCTTTCATGTTCCTCAAGATCTATAAGTGCCGCATTAACTTCCTCAATTGATAAATATCTCGCCATGTTTGGGCGTAAATTGGCAAACAGATCCTGCAAATTTTTGATTATTCAGCTAAACAGACAAAAAGAATGAAAAGAAACTCTATTAAAGAAAACAAGGTTTAGACTGGAAAAAAAAACAATTAAGAAAGTAATATCATCGTGTTAAAAGTTAGAACTTCCTCCGTATTGATAAGCCTATAGAATGCTTCTCAAGTTTAAAACTTTAAAAGTCCTGGCAATTGACAATGCAGAGCAGCCAAACTAACCTGTAAGTCGAATTCGATATCTAAAGGTATCGGGCCTTTGCTTAATATGTATCTCTGGAAATAAGTTAGGAATCGATCAAGTTTCCGTTTCGAAGAACCTCTATTGAAGAAGTGCCCACAAGCATGGAGAAGTGTTATAATCATCCGGACGCGAAACCAATCTTCAGGTGGGTCCAGAACATCTTGCTGCAAGATACATAACAACACAAAAAGAGTAACGAATACTTCTCATATAATGGATATTCGCAAGCACAGCGGAACTCTTTCTTCTTCTTTTTTGATGTGAACAGCTGAACTCTTTCGCTGAGTAAGTGATTACTTCTCGTATAATAAGTACTCAAACTTTGACTTCTCAAACAACAATAACAGCTCCTTTTTGTATGAAATTTATGATGGTAATCATTAACAGAATATAATCAATATATTCAGATTTATAAAACAGAAGGGAAACAAAAAACCGTACCTCAGGTGTCCCATGCCCAAAATTAAGAATCAGATAAAGTGTCTCAAATATAACAGAGGAATCAACAAGTTCATAGTTGTACAGATCCCCCAGGAACCGCATGTGTGCAATCCTTCGCTGCTGCATCCCATAATCATTCGCCTCCAACCCCAGTCTTATCTCCTCCAAAACCTATACAGTTAAAGATCAAATCAATTTAAATTCTTGAGAGCAAATCCGTTAATCTGGACTTCATGGAGGGACAGATTCGATGGTGCATTATCCATGAGCAACACAAGGACCTAGTAAAGTGGTATACTTCAGCATCGATATCGACTAGCATCAATATCGAAATTGTCACTACCATCAATAAGAAAACCTTTTGGCTTGTCATCAGATAACTCTTGAAACAGCAAGAAAATCAGGAACAAAAAACTGAAATATATTCTTGCAAAACATGGTCCATATATAAAGACCAGGATACGGCTGCTGGAAAGAAGATCATGTTACAGTGTGGATATAAAATGATGCCAGTGTAAGTTGAAATTACTTCACCAACCTCATCAACAACTGCCACAGCAAATTCATCATGATAGCGACTCAAACAAGCAGTTAGAGAAGCAATCAGGTCAACTTGACTGTATTTTCCTTTGTGAACCTTCAAAAAGCACTTTAAGAGGTACGTTTCACATTCACTCCAGGGTAATTTACGAAGTTGCCTCAGAACATGCTCAATGGAAGATTTATTTAGATCTGAGAAGAGCAGTTTTCTGATAAACTGCAGAAAAGAAAAGGATTATTGAGCTAACCCGGTGATACACAACATGCATTGATAATACTTTTTGAGAAAAAACAAAATAGTTTCGTAAACTAACAAATAGCGAGCATAAAATTTTGTACCTGATGTAATGGAGGACGGACTTTAGAGACTCGAGCAGATCGCTCAGGTGGTTTGCACAGGTAATAAGCATTTTCCACAAGGGTGCTGTGACGGGGATCCAAATTTTTTACGTTTTTTAAGCGCATCAATATCTCAAGCATATTTGCCATGCGTACCGTCGTTTCAGGAGATCGATATAAAAACCTTCCGCAAGTCTCAAGAAGGTTGCATGCAACATCTATGTTGTGATGGGTGAAGTCATCTAAGCAACCCTACATTAACAAAGAAAGGTCAGATTCCTTCCGTGAGTTAGTTTCTGAAATGCTTTTACCAACTTGATTGTACCGTCAATTAGAAGTCTGAGGTTTCAAACAAATTACCAGAGGACCTTAAAATCCCATAACTTGAGGCACTGCGAAAGGATATCACCTTACCTTCAAACAAATAAAGACGAAACCAGCGGGTGCAATTTTGAACTTGCAGAGTTCTCCGATAAACCTTATATTCCTGATCTTTGTTTCAATATTCATTTGATCCTGAAGATAACAGTAAGAAAAATAAGCATCTGGAGTACAGCATGGAATAGTGTGCAAACAAACCACACAGGTCATACAAATCACACGAACATTCCAATCTTCAGCGCAGTATCATATAAAACTTAAATAAGAGGTGGACCTTCTTATTTATTAAGAAATTGAACTCCTCCTCCAACATAGCCAGTAGCATAGAAGAGATATCCTTCATACACGTTGCCAGTGTGGCCACCAGACGAGAATAGTACGGTAGTAACTCCAAGGAAGTCCTTGGAACATTAAACACCGCTCTTACAAGCCTTTTTCTATTTGACTTTGAATTTAGGTAACAAAATTCTACCTGCAAAAAAAGCAAAAAAAAATTAAGTAAGAAAATACACGATAGTTAAGAAATACAATGTTGTCCTAATAAAAATATGACTTGATTATTACCGTCAAATGATCAATAAGATCACGGCTCACGCAGCCCGGAAGCCTCTGCAACAAAGCATCCAAGCTAGTTCCTTCGACACCTTTGAGTTTCTCTTTCTCATTATCGACCTTCTTTTCTGCATCTTTTTCTTTTCCTTTCTCCTTTTCTGAATCTTTAGTTTTTTCTTTTTCTTTATCTTCCTTGTCTTTTCCTTTGACATCAAGTTTTCCCTCTTGTAAAGCTTCAGCATCTGCACAGCCCTCTGTGGCTTCTTGTACAGCCAGGGGAGATCGCTCTGGTTCAGATGTAGATTCCTGAATGCAAAAAGATAGAAAAGCATAAGGAGTTCACCATATATTGAATTACTTGTCCATAGAGAGACTCCTCAAACATCAGCCTCCCATTATAGAATTACATTAAGGGTTCCACCAAAAATAACTCCCTGGTCCTTACAGTTGGTTGTTCTTGTGATTTGGCAGATTGTTCAGGTGCCTTCATCTCTGATTCTCCCAATAAAACAGCAGGGACAAATGCCCTAGAAACATGTATAAGAAATAACAATAAGTAGCAAATTCCAAGTGCAGAATTTTTCACTTATTTGAGAAGCAGAAGTTCTTCAGAACAAGGATAAATTTATCAATGGAGACGGTAATACTATCAAAACAGACCTTAGATCCGGTAAGCACTCATAGAAAGCCCTTGTGTCTTCATCATCCCACACAGGCTCAAGAGCAGAAGATTCTTTTCCACTGGCAGGTGATGATGTATCATCTCCAGTTGTAACCCTAGTTGTGTGACCATCTTCTGGCATCATCGGAGGCTGCATATCAAGTGCTTCTGCTAAACTGTAAGCAATAAAATCACATGAAGATGGAGCTGTAAAACACATAAGAAGACATGAAACTATGATGCCAGTAACTGCATATCAACTCCTAAAGCAACTTGAAGACTTCCACGTTCCAATCCACTAATAGCTAGCTAACTTCATCCTCCAAGAACAGTAACTATGTGAAGCGCATCTTGTGTATTCCAAATGGTTGTTTCTTGTTTATAGGTCGTCACTAGACAGAGGAATAACAATTTCATCGTATCACGAGATGCCATGGTTGCCACCATCACTTAAGTTATTTAAGTTAACCCAATGAAAACAAAAACTTAGTCATAAAACGATGGAAGGAAGGCTGCAAACACTTCAAGAGTATCTGTTGTTTCTTTCAGAGGTTCAACAAGGTCAAATATGGTAGCTCTACAGAGGAACAATTTGGAATTTCAACATGCTCGCCAGAAGTTCAATCCAGAACATGAGCACCTAAAACAGTAACAGAGCATAGATTTGAATGGATACAGAGAAAGGTGACGGTGATAAAACTTACGATGAAACACCACGAAACAAATGGTCATACGACTTTCGCTGCTTCTCATACAAAGTTGCACTTTCCTCACTGAGCTCCCCTTTAGCATTCAAAATCTTTGCATTTTCATGCTCCAATTGACGAAGGGACTGTAATAGCGGACAATAAAATAACAGGGACAAATCAGATTAAAGTGGAAAATCTTACATGGAGTCTAAATGAATGACTCCAAATTCTGTATAAAGAGCATTGTTCTAAATGTTGGAACTCGTAGTGACAGTAAAAGTAAGTTAGCTTACAGCATGCTCTGACTGCAGTAGCTCTGCAGCCACATCATTATACGCGTAAATGGTCTTTTTGAAGATTTTCTTTTGATCTGCAGTGATATTGAGGCCCTTGAAAAACTGTAATAGCACCACCGGTGGATGTTAGCGGAATTCATACCAGAAAACATGCATGGAATGATGAACTTCTACAGAATAAGAGTAAACCTTAGAGTATGTTTTGCAAATCTGGATAAAAATTAGAACCTCAAAAAACAGCACCAATAAATCCATAAAATATGTATTAACCTTCAAATCGCTACTAAACTTCCAAACTGAGTTTTCTTAAGAACTAAATGCAAAGTTCCATCAGTATAACCTGTTTCTGACGAAGCTTATGATGTTAAACTGGCAATTGACATAACACTAAGCAATTCAACTCATTCTAGTAGTAAATAATACCGCATAATATTACTGCCAAATAACTCTACCACCAAAACTGTGTCCGAATATAGCTCGGAAGTTACTTTGTGATTTCTAGATATCAAAAAACAGCTTTTTCGGAACAAACAAGTAGCCTCTTGCTTCCCCAGAAGCATCCTTTCTCATTGAGACGTGGTTATTGATTTGTTTTTTCCTTTACTTTTCCATTTTCCCTTTTACTTTTCTTCACTGTCCATTTTTATTTTCATTTAAAAAACCAAAGTGTATTTGTTTTATGAAAATTAAATCAAACTTTCATCTTCCTGGCCATATAAGCTTATTGACTTATTCATTTACATGTTGCCTGTAAACCATATAGACTTTCCAACTTTTTTAGCTTCTCAAAAGTACTTTTGCTTCTGCTAGACAAGAATGAACTGAGACTGCTAAAGTTCTGTATCCGAACAGAAACTACATAAGTATAACTGATAATTCTCACATTAGTTACTCAGTAACTCAGAGGTATCAGACATCCAGACAAATGCAAGTAAGCAAGTGCCACCAATTAGTTACTCGTTATATACGTAACTGACATCATAAAAGTATTAGCTCGGAATGCATCTGCAACCAAAGTTGGTTAGGTGATCAGCTAACAGTAGTTCACAGCTCCCTAGCATAGTAATAGTAAGAAATCAAATAATGATCATTGAAAAGAAATTACCATACGCACGACTACCAATCACTCGATACAGAACGAATTTACGGGTGAAGAATATGAAGCACAATCAGATTTCAGCTGCTTTGGCATATTAAACAACAATTAAGGCTGTAAGCTGTAAACCAAACAAACATCAGTACCTCTTCTTGAAACTCCTGTCCAGATAGAGGAAGCCCAAGAAACACTCTTGTTTGCCGAGCAAAACTCGCAAGAAGGGATAAATTTGTTGAAGTGGCATCTCGGTCCTTTAAGTGATCTGAGCTAGTAAGATCTTTAATGATAGTAACAAAACTGCCAGCTTCTTCTATAACTCCAACAAAATAAAGTTCCAGAAGAAGTTTTAAAGTGATACGTTTCTTCATGGCTTTTGAGCTCTTATCGGCATCCAATTCATCTCCAGATTTTCCAGAGGAAAAGATTTTTAACAAACCCTGAACCAGGCTTGGGGAAAACTCCTTGTACCGTTGATGAAGCAAAGAGCATATCTATACAATAGAGAGGTGTAAGAATCAAGAAACGATAACAACTGCACAGATAGGAGTAAGATATTTACAGAAACCTACAATCAGTACAGGTTTCTGCAACTATTTACTAACAATAAGAAATTACATTTTGTTTCTGAAGAATTTTTTGGCTCCAATATATGGCTGCCTGGTTTGAAGTATACTGGAGTTCTTATGCATATAGTGGAATCAGCTCAAGTCTCCCTATGCACAACAGCTCAGACTACAGATGGAGACTGAACATCCATGTGAGAAATGTACAAAAAATCACCTGAACAGCTGCTTGGATATCTGAAGTTCTAAGCTTGGCATCACAAATAGCTGTCACAGCTTCACTAACGAATTTGCTCAAGTTGACATGTCGTAACTCTTCCATCATTCCTTCCTTCTGCTCTTCATTGATCTGTTTAAGCTTCTTAATAACTGCTGTATTGCGCTTAATGCTAGAATCTAGTGTCCTCAAGAAACCCGTATCTAACAAAATAAGATTTGACATATTTAGTTTTCAGAAATAAATTTATTTTAACCACTTCAAACATGTATCGTTGAGAACAATTATAAAAAACAAGAGCAAAACTAAATTCACGTAAGATGGTACTCAACATAATCATTGCATTTGTTGTTTTAACAAGAATGAATCATACGTGAATCACTAGATTCTTACCGGGCCTTTCGGGATTCAAATTACTCTGACGTAGAGTCATCTTTGCTTCCATCGATTTCTTAAACTCTCCCAGACGGGCAACATTTTCCTGAAACAAAAATCATCAAAAACGCATTGGACCACATAATCTTTATACACAATACTATCGAGTGACAAAGTTAACCCAATGTTATTAAAACTGGTAAAAAAATCACTTGAGCACAATAATTTTTATAATTTCAGTAATCAAGACCTTACCTCATCGTCTTGTTTACCCGGAACACGACACTCATCTTCAGGGTGATCCATAGAGTTCACTTCTAAACTTCACCTGTTATCTAAACACTACATAAACATTATAAACTGACATCAAACATAGATTATCAATCGTGCCCTAACTTCTTAGGTACGGAGATGACGTAAACACATAATATGACTATGTTGTCATGAATTAACCAAAAAATATGCACCCTCAAAAATCAACAGAAGTTACAGAATTAAGCAAGATAAAGTCGTAATTTAAGAAAAGAAGACTAATAATTGAACAAAATAAGAATGAACCATAAGCCTATCTAAAACCGCACCTCCTGAATTATGAATCTAATTCAGGTGAAATCTTAAGTGTTAAAGGATCGAGCAGAATCTGTATCAATCAATCTCCAGGTTGAGGGGACGTTGGTTTATTAGTTTGAGATTAGGGTTTCAAAACGAGCTTCTGAGTTTTCAACAGGAAAAAAAACATGAAAAACCAGAACAGATTGTTTGTTTGAGATGGTTGTAGTGTTGAGCCTAAACTCAGCGTATCGAGTATAAATAGAACGATTTTTTGGGGACCGGCCTATTTTTAAGGGGACCTTTATCTACTTAAAGCAACTGCAGCGGGCGACTATACCAAAGAGTAAAGATTAAATTTACTCTTTGGTCGCCCAATATCAAGCGCAACAGACGAGTACATTTGGTTTTCCCACGAATAAAGCTACAGTACCAGATTATATTTCCTCGCGACTAAAAGTATAGTCGCACGCTGTCATATAAGAGCGTTTACGCTAAACGCTACGCTAAGGAAGCGTTATTAAACACGGACGCTTAACCAGAAAAGCGTTTGATGAGACGCTTTAGAAGGGAAGCGTAAGATGTAACGCTCCCGTATGACAACGTCTGTATGCGCAAACGCAACCCAAATGAGCGTCTCATAGGACGTCCATACGGAATAGTGTTCATAACAAAACGCTTACTTGGGAAGACGTATTGGTTAGTAAGTGAGCGTTTGTTAGTGTTAGAAGGACGTATTGGTTAGTGGAGGTTTAGTAAGTTAGTGATTAGTAAATATTAGTGAGCGTTTGTTAGTGTTAGGAGGACGTATTGGTTAGTAAGTGAGCGTATTGTAAGGAGGTTTAGTAAGTTAGTGCTCTTAGTTAGTGGTTAGTGCTCTTAGTGGTTAGTAAGTGAGCATATTGTAAGTGCTTAGTGGTTAGTAAGTGAGTGTATGTTAGTAAGTGAGCGTTAGACGTTTAGTTAGTGCTCTTAGTGGTTAGTAAGTGCTTAGTTAGTAATGAGGGTTAGTAACTGCTTAGTAAGCAGTGAGCGTTTAGTGCTTATAGGAGTGAGCGTTAGTAATACGTTCATTTAAAGGAACGTTTCATATATGGGCGTTCTTATAAAGCAGCGTTTGTGATTTCGGCGTATGATTAGGAGGACGTATGTGAGTAAACGTCTACATACCACAACGCTCAATTTACATACGTTCTCCTATGACTACGCTTTGATAGAAGACGCTACCTTGTGTGGACGTTAACCAAATGTTTGATTAAGGAAGCGTACGAGCATGCAAACGCAGAAACGCTCATCTATAAGTGCGTCTGGTTCCAGAATATGAAACGCTCACATAAATGTGCGTCCAACAACATACGTCCCACTAGAGAAACGTCTGTGTCACCTAACGTTCTTCTACAACAGCGTTTTATAACAGACGTCTAATTAAAATGACGTGCGATCATATTTACTCACAAAACCGTTGTGGAAAAAATGAAAAACGACCAAATTTTTTTACTCTTTGGTATTTGGTATACTCGTACCGTTGCAGTTGCCCTTAGGTCATATGCCTTACAAAGCTAAGGGATGTTCTAATATGATGAAATGGCTAAGTTATCCTTTATTAAATTTATCTTAATCTAATATAACCACCCTAACTACCCAAACCAAAACAAATATAAATCAAATCCTAAAACTAAATCATAATTTCTAACCTAATCGATTTTTTTTCAAATTCTCTTATTCTCCTCTTTCCCTCTTCATCTTCCATAAACGATTAATCGTCGATTCATAGACGAATTTCATCGTCGATTAATTTTATCTTCTACAAATGTCTCGTGTTAAACGATCTAAAAAAGATGTACTACCTAATCCTGGAACTGCGGCGCTTGCAAATCAAGTGAATCAAGCAAATCAAGAAGAAGTTGAAGAGCCGGTTCTTCAACCTGATATCGAACCCTAAACGGAAGAACCAATTCCTAATCAACCTAACATGCAAATTAGAAGGTAATTCCCGACAAACCCCTTCTATTGCATGCATTTTTTATTGTCGATTCGAGTATAAATCATGATTTTTAGGGTTCAAAATGTAGGTTCATATAAAAGTTCAGCTAAGAACATAGTATTTATCCTTCTCGTCTCAACCGAACTTTCTGTTTTTCAAGAACACGAAGAACAGTTCGGTTGAGAAAAAATGTTAAGGCTAGCCGAACTTTTGTTTCTCTAGATTTTTTAGCCGGACATGGGAGTTCGGCTAAATCGATATTTTGTTATTTCAACCGAACTTTGTAGTCCAAAATGTAAACTTAAAGTTCGGCTATTTTCCAAAATTAACATTCCAACCGAGCATTACATTAATTTTGAGGGAAAATGGTGGATGTTAGCCGAACTTTTTCCCGTTGACCGAACTTTTTCTCGTCGACCGAACTTTTTGTTCGGTTAAATCGATAGTGTGATATCTTAGCTGAAGTTTTTATTTTTTTAACCGAACTTTATGCTTTGTTATTCCAATTTAGTTAAGTAGTATTTTTTTTGTTTTTAGGGGCAATAAGAAAGGTAAATGTAAGGATAACGTGGTGCGAGATGTTATAACTCCGACCCCTCGCCACGGTAAATACCTAGGGGCAGATAAACGTATAACTAAAGTTACAAAGAGGTCGGGGTAGTTACCGAGAGTTGCAATCAGTGAAGTGAACCGAGAGATAGAGCAGGAAGTTGAGGAAGAGCAAGAGGAATATCGAGAGGAAGAGGAAGATATGAGGAAGGTCCACAACAAAATCTTTCTCTTGTTGTTGTTAAATAGAAGAAGACGCATAAAACACCTTGTGCTAGATATGTACATATTCCTGATAAGCATTTGTGTTTAACTGCTACCAATCCACCTCATGGTACGCCGGAAGATGCAGGCGAAGTGTTGTTCGGCTACAAACATTCATGGTCTGTCAAAATCTACTCGGCGAAGGTATTGAATCTTAATTATATGTTGTCTTAGTAATGATTTATGTATTTCAGTTAACCAGCCAATGATTATGTTGATTGTGTTGGTTTCAAATAATAGGGCTTGGATTCCAAGAGAAAGCGCAATTCGGAATTACGTCACAAAAAGACAAAAAACGAATTATGAATTGTGTTTCTGTCACAAAAAGACAAAATACGGAATTCTGAATTGCGTTTCTGTCACAAAAAGAAAAAAAACACGATTCGGAATTGCATTTTGTTGGATTCCATTATTAGACTTGAACTTCCCTGATCTATTCCAAATATTGAGGTGGCATGTAATTTGGAAGATGGAATTATTCCACCATAAGACTTGTTCTAAAAACAATTTCGGCCCGAAATTCAATAAAAATATAAGAGCTAAGAGGATTACTTCCAATCGGTATTACTTTCGCATTTCGAATTCCATTTTTCAAGTTGCCTCTTCCAAGCTCGATGTTGTGGTAACACCATCACTATCTTAAAGGGTGAATATCCAAAGGATTTTTTCTTTTATGCTAACAATCCGCAATCAGTTTTCAACATAAGTCACTTATGGTTCGATTGCAAGCCTTATCACTTGAACACGTGAGAACTAGAGCTGTCAACGGGATGGGTTAGGGCCAACCCTAAGCGGGTTATTAGGGTCACGGGTTGTAGATATTCAACCCTAACCCAGACCATTTCTAAAAACGGATGGCAACCCTAGCCTTAGATGGGTTGGCTCTGGTGGGTTGGCCCTGACGTTTGAGGTGGATGCATACGTGAGTTCGTTTTTCTGAAAGTACAAAAAATTAGGTGGGTGGAGAGTTTTATACTCATCCCATCGGCTAAAACCACCGCACCATTTCATAGACATTGTTTACTGTTACTTAGTTTAGTTTATAATTAAATATTACTCCTTTCGTGTTTTTTTATTTGTCCTATATTATATTTTTATCCGTTTTAAGAAAATGTTCAGCTTCTGTTTATTTTCTTTATTAAACTCTCAAATATGCTATTAAATATTTTATAATTATAAAATCAAAGATACAATCACAAATCTAAAAACTTAAATAATATCTCCAGAAATAGGAAACAAATTTGTTCAATATCTTTCATGTTTATCTTCATTTCCTTCTTTAATTTTAATAAAAAAATAATATCATTATATATATGAACATATTCAATTTTAATTTTAGTAATAATGTAGCATTTAATAAGGGTAATTTTATATATTTCTCTAGTCTTCTTAATATTTTAACTTTTTCAAACCGGACTAATAAATAAAAAAGAGGAGTATATTAATCTATGTTTTATAAATGAACATCACCCACCACCCATTAAACTATAAATCTTTTTATCCCTTCGTATCTAATGTCTACCTCTGTGGCTCTCTTTCTTTCTCTCTCAGACACATGTACATATTTTCATTAGTACAACTCGAGAATAAAAAGTACAAGAAGGATATCATGTTCTCTTTTCAAAATTGATCATCGAAGACCTCAACCCAGATCATGTTTTTATTCTCTTGTTTCTGAAATATCATTTATTGTTTTCTACGCATATTCTAGTGAATCAGTGATAAGAAATCAATTGATTGATGTTTAGAATTTCATCTTTCTATTCAGTTACTGACATGGGTATTCATTATGTGAATCAATTGATGAATGTAATTAGTTTAATATATGATAATGATTGTTATTTATTTGAAAATGTGAATGACTATATAAGTTTTTGAGTTTATACGTGAAATATTACTTATCAAATCTAGGTATGTAGTATTTTTGAATGTAAAATAGTAAAGTATTGGTTGGATTGAAGATAAAATTAGATAAAAGTTTGATAGTTTTACATTATCTAAGGTATATGTTCTATAAGTTATAGCATAAAAACCCTAAAATCATCATAAAATCTCAGAAATTAACAATCTCATAGGAAACTGACAGGATGGTGGGTAACTTGTGGGTTAGCCTCTAACTCTGTTTTTTTTTTATATGTTCACATATGCCAACCCTAACCCGGTGTGTTTCGCCGATAAACCAAGCCGGTGCGAGTTAGAATCAACCCGCGGATCGGGTCAGGAATTGACATCTTTAGTGAGAACGGTCAACGTTGTATTATCGAAGCGTGGATACATAAAACACACTGTGTGTACCCTCCGATGGCGTCGGTAATGCTAGTCTAGAACGAATTCTTCAATTTGTTGAAGAATTTCAAAAAGTCTCACACAGCTTGCAGCTACTTTACTTTTCTTATAAAGTCGCTTGATGCCCCGCCTTAGACGTCAAGGAAAACGTTTTTGTAAACTCGGAAAACTTTAAAATTTTCTTCTTCAAGTTTGCATGGCTCCTTTCGTACAATCTTTGATGATCCTTATCTTTTTCATTTTCTCTGGAATTTCTTCTCGACTCATAACGCTTCTCTCGTTAAATTTTGCACCAAACAATTGAGTACTATATGATCTACTATCCAAATCTTTATATGGCGCCAAATGAAGATTTGCATAGTAAATCATGTAGTACTCCATTCCAGTAAAACTATTATGATCAATTTATAATATTGTAAACAAGCTGCAAGACAATGGGGGAGCTCATGATTCAAGATAAGGGAATTTAAGGTTGTTAAGTATATGCAAACTAAGGTGCAGGGTAGTTTGTTGTTAAGAAGTTACTTGAGATTCATGACAAGCTTTTGGGAACAACTTCTGATAATGTATGTCACGTCTTGAGAAAAGTCAAAGAGAAAGAGAAGACTAACAACAACTTGCGAGGGTCTATATCCTTTACAGATCTAGCTTCTACAACACCTTATGCTATTTGTGTTTTTTAAATTGGTGGAAAGGATGATTCAGAGGTAATTTTTATTATTCTTTTATTCTTCAATCTAAATTTTCTTAAAGTTATAACTTCTCTTTTCAACTTATTCCAAAACAAAAACATTTAGGTACCCTTGATATATAGAGTAATATCATTATGTGATACCAGAAATCCAAGTTGTTGCTACTTTTTAACTGTTCATTATCATCCCATTTGTCCATTTTAATTTGTTCATTTGAAAAGGGGCAAACACAGTATAAGTACCGTGGGAGAAAATAAGATCACCAAATTACCCGACTCACTTATTCATCATATATTTATTTTTTCTTGATATTAAGTGGATAATTCGAACTAGTTATTATCTAAAAGATGGAAACGCACTTGTACCTCTATCCCTATCCTTGATCTTGGTTGTTTCCTTTGCGAACGTATGAGCCCCGTAAAGTTCATGGATATTGTGAATAGAGTTTTGCATTTTCATGATATGTCAAATATAAATATTTTAGATATATACTGGTCGGATAGTTAGTGGACTGAAGGAAAACTTAATGCATCTCGGGTTAATTTATGGATCTTCGCAGCAATAATGTGTAACATTGAAGAGCTAACTCTCGAGACAGAGCTATCATAACCTTTTTGTATTCCCTTATCTCTTGTTACTTGTGAATCATTAATTACTTTGGTGCTACGTTTATCCCAAATTATGTATCTTCCTAATTACATTATTTTCCAATACTCAAGCACCTTAAACTCTATCAAGCCAAATTTAGCAACGAGTACAACAATGAGAACCTCTTTTCCGATTGCCCTGTCCTTGAACATTTGATAATAGATAGTTGTGATTGGTCTAACATGAAGAAATTCTGTATTTCAACTCCTACATTGAAACACTTGAAGATTATTGGCGGTAATGATTACGATATATGGGATCTTAAATTAAATGGTTTGCTTGATTGTTCTATCAAAATTGATGCTCAAGTCTGGTGTTACTCACCTACTGGGATGCTCTTCCAAAAGAATATGACTTTGCTAGCTTTCCAACACTAGTTGATGCGGATCTTTGTTTGACCAATATATTGGTGATGCAATGACGGGGCATAAAATAAGTGTCGGTGCAGCTGCAAGTAAGTGATTTCACATGCAAAGGGCCTAACGCTTTCTCATCAATCCTTAAAGGTACTATTCCTTGCATTTATATCCATGGGAGTTCCGTTTATGTTGTCCAATGATTGACCTGACTCCTTGAAACTGATATATATATATATATATATATATATATATATATATATATATATATA
>JAJJMC010002939.1:5603423-5616043 GCA_023531435.1 Papaver californicum
ATATATATATATATATATATATATATATATATATATATATATATATAGCTTGCGACGAATAGACTATCTCCTATGTGTTGGATCTGGTAAACAATTTTCCTACACTTCATCTTTTGAAGCAGTTGAACATGGATCTTATAGCAGGCGCAAGCACTGATAAAGCACTAATTGCGTTGCTCTAGTCAACACCTAACCCGGAGACCCTTGTATTTAAGAAGCCAAGTGCAAAAAACTTTATATATCTGGATTACAAGTCTTGAGTTTAACATTGTTAGTCAATTATGCCATTGTAAAATATTTTCCTTTGAATGTTTAAGGTTTCACCTTTCCCACCCACACTTTTCCTATTTGCCACCCTCTCAAAATATTAAAAACAATTCTATTTATCAAGTCTAGTTTTTCCCATTTACCACCTATAAAAGTCAAATCAAATTTGACCACAATTATTATCACTCTAAACCATTTTTCTTCTTCTTCATTAATCACCATTTTCATTATTTTTTTTATTCTTCTTTTTCATAATTAAAAAAACTATTAAAACACTATTAACCCTAGATTAGAAAAATAAAAAAGAACAATAAAAAAATGAAAAATTTCTACTTCTGAAACGTGAGTTTTAAATCTAATTTAATGGGTTCTAAATATAATCTTTGTAAACGTGATTAATTAACCAAATGAGAACACCACCTGTATTGGATTTTATTTACCAAATCTCTTATTCAATTCAGTATCTGTATTAAGATTTTGTAATCTCTCTCCATTTATTGCCAACTAACTTGTTCTACGATTCTACGAACATATATTATAAATAGGTAATTATTGGATTCAATAGATAAAGATCTAAAACATCTTTTTTGAAACTAAAGATCAAGATCATCAATTTTAACTATCCTAATCAGCACTGCCAACAATCATAACTAATAAACTTTCGAATCACAGACCAACGGTAGCTGTTTTAGAACTGTTGTATTCAGTCAAATAGGTAATAGCAAACATCAACGAATGATCAACATTGGCGGACCATAACAATTTAGAAGGTTGGTAATGGTGCTTAGAGTTTATATCACATAAAGAATGATTAGGGAAGAATTAATAGAGTATCTAAAATTATTATAATTTGTAATTTAGGTTGTTTTTTTAGTTAGTAGGGTGGTTTTATTGTTGGATGTAAATAAAATTCACGAGGTAGTATTTAGAATATTTTAAAATTTATATGGATGGTAAATAAGATAAGTGGGGATGGTAATTTGTGTGAGTGGCAAATGAGAAAAGTGTAGATGGCAAATAGGGAAAACCATGTTTAATTGTTTATGTTTTTAGATTTCAAATTCAGCCGCTTCACCTAAATGACTGAGTACGGCTGCGACGACCACGTCAACGAAGATGTCTACACCTCAAGTCGGTTTTCTTCATGTCATTTATAGATAATCCAAGCCAGCCAGATTAGATGGGTGAAACTGATTTTGAAAAAGGAAAATATTTCGCACACAGTGACTACTATTCGTTGTACTAATATATGCCGACTGTTCAATTTTGAAAAGCGAAAAACAATGTCTATTGAAGTTATCTATAGGTTTTTCTACAACATCAGCAAGTTGTTTGTTTAACATCTCTTCATCGGAATGTCTTCACTAAAATGTTATTAGGATGCTTGTTGGAGTTAAAGACTTGTTTCTACAGAGATACTAGTATTCAAGTTGCTAAATGGAATTTTCAACAGCTTCAAAACTGACCTGACTTTCCAAAAACTACAAGCGATCTTGTGATTGAGTGTTTTCAAATCAGAAAAAAATATTGGGTTGACTTTTGACAGTTTCACTTTAAGAGCTTTGTACGAAAATTAACAATTCTTCAATGTACATGCTATTATATGACTTGCTACTGTACAAACTTCACTAATTTCTATTTCCTTTCTCCAGATTTTTACTTCTAGAAAAACAAGGAACTTGAATAAATCAGTAACGCTCTAGTTATGAACTTACTTTCTATTTACTTTCTCCAGATTCATGATGAGCTTTCTAGTTCAGGATTGCTCGTAATCTTTTTCTCCTTTCTTTCCAGTCACCTGCCTTTTTATACCATACATACTTTCTATGCTTCTTTTTATCTTTCTGCCATTTTGAATAATCCTTTCCTTTTTTGCACTCAACAAAATCAGCCAACTCATCATAATCTGGCGGTCTATTTTTACCTAGTACTTCTTTGCATTTCAAATACTTGTCGCCTCTACATGTATAATTACTTCTAGTTTCCTCCTTTGTGCTGAGAGCAGACTGTTCTGCACATTCGCTGATCAGGATACTTCTTGAAGCTTCAGATTGAATTGGTTCATTTATTCTGCAAAAACCCAAAGAGTTTATAGCAATCAAAGGAAAAAACTAAATATGACTTCTAGAGACAGTCCACAGGATTGGGTGACGTAAACAAAATCCCAATACATCTATACTAGTGTAGTTAATTTCGGCCGGTACGACCGAAATATCGCCGGTTTTATCGGTATCGGGCCTTACCCGATACGAAACAGTCTATACCGGTGGAACGGTCTTTGCCCGAAAATATCGGCCGATAGTGACCGATACGGTTTAACCGAAATGGATCTGTACGGCCGAAATTAGGGTTTTTAATTAAAAAAAAATGGATTCCCTTATCATTGTTCTAGGGTTTTCAATTGTTACTCATGTTTTTTATGGTATTTTAGAAAAATGAGTACTAATTTTATATCTTAATAGGTCCAATATGGAAAAAAACGTTTGATATAATAATTATAGGTATAAAATATGTGGACCGATATTTATCGATATTTAAAACCAAAATATCCCTTATACGAAGGTGTACCAGTGTATCGCTCTCAACCGATACAAACAGAAATCCGACTATATTGATCTATACATTACAATTTCGAATCCAGAATACCTAAAACAAAACTAAATATGAGTCTCCAAATTCTTATCATCAAA
This sequence comes from Papaver californicum, assembly GCA_023531435.1. Lineage (NCBI taxonomy): Eukaryota > Viridiplantae > Streptophyta > Magnoliopsida > Ranunculales > Papaveraceae > Papaver > Papaver californicum. Next base: position 5,606,381 of record JAJJMC010002939.1, read on the forward strand.
TATCCAAATGTCATAAACTTTTTATTTTTTATTTTTCCGGAAAAGAGGAACAACCACATACGTTAGGTGAAAAGCTCAATCACTTGTGTTTCAAGAGCATTTAATAAGTTAATACAATCATTGATATAGAGAATCAGAAACTTATAGAAGCAATCTTCAAAACCTTGTTTGCATACATTTAGAATTAGAAATTCATAAAACGTTACATGTACCTTATGTTGCACCTTTGAAACTTCTGGAAAATTGATGCGACTAGAAGGGAAGGACTACGTGGAGCAATTACCTGAAACAGATATTATATTTCAAAAACAGGGAAATAAACAAACCAAAAGTAATCTTTAAACTTTAAAATAGCAGAAGAAGACATTACCACCAACGATTTGTTTAGAGGTTGAAATGATAAAGATTTGTCATCAAGATGAGGGGGGGGTTTCAGCGCATCCAGATTACCCTCTTCGAAAATGAATAAATTCATCAATATCATCAACATGAATATACAACCCTTGCTTAAGACCTCAAGTCCAGCTTCAAAACTAAACAATAGCAAGCCTGCAAAGTGCATAAACATCACTTTCGAGTACTTGTGTCTTGCGGGGTAATGTGCCATCATATCCAATACTAGAGTTTCCATTGGTTGACTAATGCTGAACTGCTGGAAACAACTAATGATGCTTATTATCATATCGTACTCCTTACACTGAGAATAATCTTTTAGCATTCTAAGATTACCCAAACTTCGTTTTTGCATAGACCAGATTGTTTGCAACAGTGAACTGCTCATTAAGTTTACTATGGGAGCCAAAAGATACATTTCCTGCCGACTTATCTTTCCTTTCTTCCACAATTTATGGGCCACCAAATCTCCAGAGAGGATCCTTGATATAATGTTACACAAAACAGAGAAACATTCATCTCTGTATGACTCGTTAAGAATATTTTGATTCTGTTTCATATATGCAGTACAAGCATTCATAATATCAGACTTCGTTTTCAACGCCAGACCATGACTGGTTTTGGCGAAGTTAGTTGTGTGAACTTTAAGTTGACTATACATGACAGGCCGAATATGAGATTCAAAAGATAGATGTGATAATCCTCCCGCTGTACATGGTTTATCACTAAACTCAGACCCACTCTTAGGTTCTTCATGATCATCCCCCGATTGTAAACTTGACATGTTTTGGGAATACAAGTCCATTGATATTTCAAATGCTGAAATATACCAGTTCACGAGTCTTGGATCTGATGCTTGATTCTCAGAAGCCATGTTAATGCTACTGCGTCCAGATATCAAGGAAATTATATACGCTTGTAAAATTTGTGGTGGAGAATATATGATGATTGTTGAAAGTAATTGCATAGCTGCATTTAGGCTTATTAAATCAAGGAAAGGGGGTTTCTCATCACACAGCGGAAGGAATGCTTCCAAGGAGTTCTTGAATGTTGGCTCATCAGAAACTGATAGAAGAAAATGAGAAGATATCAACTCCAACACAATATTGCTTGAACCAAGATCCAGTGGGCACATAAATAGTTTATCAGTTGTGGAAGAAATACTCTCAACCATCGTAAAATAATCTCCCAATTTCTTGTTCACTAGAAATTCATTGATGAACACCTGGAATATAGAAAACAGGGCTTGTTTAACTTTGGCTTGGAATAAACATATGAACATACTTAAAATATCAATACAAAAAATTTAGTATCTGGTTTTGAGTAATTACAACTACAGGATTTCAGTAGTCTCTAATGGTTTCATGTTTAAATGTTCACTAAATTATTGAGTAAATAAGAGGGTTTGAGTGGTCAGAAATACCTCGATGATTGAGCGTAGGACAGGAATCAAAGCACCAGATTTTTGAACGTAGCACATAAAAGCTTCACATTCCTCTACTACAGAGGTAATACAATCTTTGGTAGCAATAGTGCATTCACGTGTAGTGGATTCCTTAACAGTAATTACATTTCTCTCCTTTCTTCCAACATAAGATGCTAATTCCGGAGAACATACTTTGCCGAGCATACTTAGGAGAATTTGGCATTTTTCAATGAGGAGACTTGGGTCAAACTCTAACAAGTGTAACATAGAAATACAGCATCTTAACAAAAGAGTTAAGTCCTGCAAAAGATCCCATGATTCTGAACATAGTATGCCTTGCCCTACATTCAAGTGACTGAACCTCCTTGAAAGTTCTTCGAAGAGAAAATTGGAGATTTTACGTACATCGGTAAACTTTTCACCAGGACACTGTGATATGGAGTCCAAAGACAAACTGATGAGCAAGTCATACAATTTCAGCAGACATTGTGATTTTAACACCTGAGAAAGAATTCATGGTATTTAGTTCTGAAACCAAGTAGGGATTGACTATAAAGGTAAATGTAGAAGGCAAGCTGCACTAATTTGAAAACCACAAACAAAATGGGACACTCCAAATCTTACTGAACTATAAATTACCTCAGGCTGTTGATTACTAATGTCCAACACTTCCCTCCAAGCCTTCAAGGTAGTCATTGACATCTTCGATTACACTGTAACATATAAAAAACAATCAAAATTCTTAATAAGTTAGTATTCATAAATCCCATTCAAACCCGGTCTGCACGCTTATAAAAAGATTACTCAGTCAAAATGTTTAAAAACTAGTGATCTTTGCCAAAAACAACATAGTCACAATGAGGAAACATAAATGAAACTAAGAAACTGACAGATCTTCACTGAGAGACTTAAGCTGTGGACCAAAAATTTAGTAACGTAAATGGGATCTTCAACTGTCTCCGGTAAAACCCTGAATTTTCAATTAATGAGATGGAAAAAAAAAGGTTCTGGTTAACTAACCTAGTGAAAAGATGAAAAATTCTCCCAAAATTTGCTGACTTCTGTCGGGCGTCTCTTCTTCAATTTCAGGGTTTAAGCATTAGAAATTGGATAAAACTTAAGGGCGAAATTGATGTTCAAGGGGATTCGGAAACTGGGTTTTCGATATTTTAGAGAGATCTGTAGACTTATCGACGAATAATCGCCAGGAGGAGGAGGAGGAGGAGGAGGGAGGGAGGGGAAAGTAAAATTGCAAACCCTTGAATTTTCGCCCATACGTATACAATGCGAAAATTATCTACACGAGTATATTCGATTGGAACCTAGTTAGCAATTCAGCATGAGGTAAAAATTTGGACAGATAAACATACGTGTATCAGACGGTAAAATAAAATACGAATTCGGTCAATTATACACAATCAGACGATAAAATAAAATACGAATTCGGTCAATTATGCACAATCAGACGATAAAATAAAATACGAATTCGGTCAATTATGCACAATACGATAAAAACTGGGAATTCATTAATTTGCGTTTAATATGTTTCATATATACAAATGCGGTACAAATATTTCAGCATAATATTAAATGTTGGGAGAACATTTTGTATTGATGGAATAACATAATTTGTGGTTTAATTGAACAATATATAAAATTGGTAGAGTATCTCTGTTTACCTTTTGGCTTTAGGTCTATTTATTAGTCATTTACTTTTATTGTTTATGTTTAACCGAGGTCAGGATTTTTTTTTTATAACTTCTCTTTCACTCTGTCTTCTCTATTTAAGCCTATCAAATGATACTTTGTAAGAACATACAAAACATTTAATGAAGTATTATTTTCTTACAACTACTACTTCTAACATGATATTATTCATCTGGTTTAGATCCTTTTAGGGTTTCCCTTCCACAGGGTTGTCCTTCTTCTATCTTTGTTTCCGCCGTCATCAAACTTCAATATACTTTATTAAATTTAACAACACTTTAATATATTTATTTTATCTCATCAAACTTCAACAAACCTTTGGATATCTCTTTTACCTGCTGGATAATGTTGTCGCTCACTACTTCTTCTCAGTTACATTATAAAATCACTACATATCCACGTTTTACAAAAATATTGATCACTTTATATCTATCAAACTTGATGAAACAAACTATCTAGTTTGGAAATCTCAATTATCTACAATCATTGTCTGTACAAGTCTCTTTGGTTATCTGGATATATGGATCTCTTCATGCATCACCAGAAACCATTAAAGTTCGAGATCAAGATGAACCGAATCCCTTTATTTCAAATGGCTCAAATTGGACAGATTTGTTAGCAGCTGCTTGAATACTACCTTTTCTCCTCCTATTATTGGATGTCATACTACTGCTGAGGTTTGGAAATATCCTGATATCTCTTTCACAAACCAATTTTCTACAAGAAAATCCGTGCTTAGGAATCAACTTCGTAATCTTCGTCATGGTGCTTTATCCATATATGCTTATCTTCATGAGATTAAATCTATAATTGATTCGTTAGATGCTATCAATGAAGCTGTTCCTTATAGTGATCTTGGTATATATGTGCTCAATGGTTTGGGAAGAGAATACAATGGTTTTATTGTGCAGTTCAGAATCGTGATATAGATCTCTCTTTTGCTGCTCTTAAATCTCGTCTCATGAACCATGAGTAATGGTTAAAGAATTAAGCTCTTGAGACTTTTACTGCTCTAGATCTTCCAATAACTACTGATTTCTTTGCCAAACAAACCTCTGGATCAGGTGTTTCTAGTAGATTTGGTTCCTCAACTCAACCCAGACCATACGAATATGAAAGAAACCCAACTTCATTCACTGATTTCTCAACTATGGAATGTCAGATTTGTAAACAAACTGGTCAAATAGCTAGTAAATATAAACACAGATCCACCCCACCTAGATATATGGCACTAATCAAGCCAGATTCATACCACAAACACCTTAAATCCCTCAAGCTAAATTCACACCACCAACACCCCAAAACCCACAAGCAAATGCTTGCATTCAAGTTAATGTTGCATCTTTCTCTGAGATGTCCTCTTTTCTAGTTGCTACTCAGTGGTTACTTGATTTTGCAGATTCTCATCATATCACAAGTGACTCAACTCTTCTCACCAACACATCAAACTATAAGTGGTTCTTCTCAAGTTATGGTTGGAAATGGTCAATTTCTTCATATTACCTTAATTTGTAACTCTGTTTTACACACCTATACTGCTTCATTCAATTTGTCAAATGTTTTTTATGTTCATAGTATTCAGAAGAACACAACTACACCTTTTCATTTTCACCATAGGGATATGAAATCAAAGATGTTTCACTGAAAATTTTTTGGCATAAGATGTCAAGACCAACAATTTGTATCTAATTTCCCCACATACTTCTTCTGAACCCACAACTTTTGTTTCAATCACTGTTGATTCAAATATTTGGCATAAGTTTGGGGCATCCTGCTCTTAACATTATTCATAAACTTCAGCAAAATCATCACATTACATTGTCTCCATCTATTCTTGATTTTATCTGTCATTCATGTCAACTTCGAAAGAGCAAGAAGCTTCATTTTCAAACATCCACAAGAACATCCAGCTCTCCTCATTTTTTGATTATTGTGATATCTGGGGACCATTGCCACATCTATCTACTATAGATATGGTACAAATATTACATACTCTTTCTTGATGACTAGCTATAGTCGTTTTTATTGGATATATCCCATGAAAGAGAGGTCTTACTTGATTTAAACACTTTAAGACTATGAATAAAAATCTATTATCATCAACTTTTAAAACTTTTCAATGTGATGGTGCTTTTGAGTTGGTAAAAGGTCAATCAAAGACTACTTAGATGGAGTCGGAATCACTGTTGCTTCTTCTTGTCCACACACACCCCAACATAATGGAATGGCAGAGAGGAAAATTAGAGTAGATTACAGAAGTTGGTAATAATATTGCTCTTCAGGCTTGCTTTACCTAAGCAGTTTTGGTTTGTTTCGTTTCTCACAACAACATACTTAATCAACATAATTCCTTCCAAGCTACTTGACTTTGTGACTCAATTTGAGGTATTGTTTAACCACTCACCTGATTATTCTTTACCTGGGATTTTTGGTTGTACCCGTTACCCTTATTTTGGATCTTGTAGGCAAGATAAGCTAAGTACAAGTTCATCAAAATGTACATTTATTGGTGACAACACCAATCACAAGGGCTACAGATGCTATGACAACCATTCTAAGAAAGTTTATATTTCCAGAAATATAGTTTTTGATGAAACAACATTACTTGTACCTCTTCTTTTAAGTCATCTTCAATTACTCTCTACCTCAAAATGAAATCATACCAACTCCATCCCCTAAGACAACAAATCCAAATTCACCGCAAGGCCCATCATTCATCTTATGGAAAACAGATTGAGATATGGCATCACAAAACCAAATTATCTCCCTGGTTTTGTAACAAATTACTGTGTTCCTCATGCTTTGTCTGCCGCTCTCACAGGCAAAACACCACTTGAACCCAAAATCATAAGTCTGCGGACAAAAATCCAAAATGGGTAACTTCCATGCGAAATGAATACTTTGCTCTCAAAGAAAATGGTACTTGGGTTCTAGTTTCTTATGATCCATCTATGCATGTATTTATGTAAGTGGGTCGACATAATCAAGCTTAAATATGATTGAACTGTAAAAAGATTCAAGGTAAGGCTTGTAGCTAAAGAATATCTTCAACTAGATGGGATAAATTACAATGAAACATTCGGTCTAGTAGTGAAGTCTACTACCATAAGAGCAATTAACACGATAGCCTTAACTAGACATTGGAGCATCAAACAATTAGATGTTTTAATGCATTTTTTATGGAAATCTTCCCGAAAATGTCTATTTGGAGAAACCTCAAGGATTTTTTGATCCTAATTATCCATCACATGTATGTCTGCTCAATAAATCAATTTATGGTCTGAAACAAGCCCCAAGGGCATGATATGAAAAGTTCAGTGGTTTTTTACTTCAACATGGATTCAAGAAAGGTGTCACATATCAGTCTATGTTCATCTACAACATTTATAATATTATGGTTATTCTGTCTCTCAATATATACTTCTTACACAACAAAAATACACTTTAGATCTTCTCTCTAGATCAATTTTTTTAGACTGCAAGCCCTGCAACATACCTGTCACTACTGAGAAGAGATTGCCTATTCTTGAAGGCACTCCACTCGCAGATCCTTTATAATACAGAAGTCTTGTTGGAACATTGTAATATCTCACCTTAACAGGCCTAACATCAACTTTGTATGTCAGTTTATGCATGCACCAATATAATCTCATGTTCTTCTAGTCAAGCGTATTCTAAGATACTGAAAAGGAACATTGAGTGCTGGTATAACCCTATGGGAAGGAGACATCATTTCAATCATTGGCTATTCAGACTCAAACTGGTATGGGCGTCTGAATACTAGACGTTCTACATATGGTTTTTGTGTTTTCTTATGTAATTCTTTAATCTGCTGGTCTTCTAAGAAGCAACCAACAGTTTCCAAATCTTTCATAGAAGCTGAGTACAAGGCAGTCATCATCGAAGGTTACGTGGCTCTCTCAACTACTTGAAAAAGTGGAAATTTCTCTTACAAGAACACTCAAGTTTACTGTGACAACCTTGGAGATACATTTCTTGTTTCAAATTCAGTTTTTCTTGTTTGATACTGGTGATGTCGTAGTTACTTTTGTACCTTCATGTGAGCATCTTGTTGACATTCTTATTAAAGGATTAACATTCTCTCAATTCTCTGAATTACGATACCCTGCTTCAGTTTGAGGGGGAGTGTTTGAGTATCTCTACTTTATCTTTTGGTTTTGTGTTTATCTACTAGTCATTTTCTTTTACTGCTTATGTATAACCGAGTATAAGACTTTACTTTGTAACTTGTCTTTCACTATCTTCTCTATTTAAGTCTATCATGTGACACTCTGTAAGAACACATAAAATATTTAATGAAGTACTATTTTATTACAACAACTACTTCTGATAAAAATATATGCTTTACTGTCATTAAAGATAAAGTGGCTCAATTGTTTAAGAGTAGTGAATTTGAGTTATAAGGCACGAAAAAAACTTAAAGATCGCGAATTTAATTCGGGATTGCATTTGGACGTCGTATTATGCAGGAAACGTCCAATACACGAACTACTCAGCAAAAATACGTCGAATTGCTAACTAGCATTGGAAACTGTATTTATGTTAATATATTCTGATTTTACTGGATTTATATTGAATCTTAATAAGTTTGTAGAATACAGTGGATTAAATTGGATTTTTTATGGAGTTAATAAAAAATGATAAGGAATTCTAAAATAAAGATTATTTCACTAGATAACATATAAAATAAATTAGATTGAATTGTTTATGAAACCATAAAAAATGATTTGAATGGTGGTGGCGGTAGTGGATACAAAGGCGTTGGTGGAGGCGGAGGTGCTAGTGGCAACGTCGTTGGTGATGGCCGTGGCGGCGAAGGTGGTACTGGTTACGACGGTGGCGGCGAAGGAGGTGTTGGTTTTGGTGGTAGTGGTTGCGGCAATGGTGATAGCGGTTGCAGTGGTGGTGGCGAAGGAGGGTGTTGGTGGTGGCGGGGGTAATATATATATGAATCTACAAGTTTCCACAAAAGTGTCTCGTTTTAGGTTGAGATTTGTGGAAAAAAATAATGTATATATTTTGCATCGTAATACCCAAAAACGTCCATAAAGGTCTTCGGTCACTAACAATCCATAAAAATCCAAATAAATTAGATATTTTGGATTTTTATGGAGTTTAATATGCATAAAATTGAAAACCTTGGAATTTAAGGAATCCAAATAAATATAAACTGAATACCATTGAATTTTTGAGAATATTAATTATCCAAAATAAATCCCAATCCAATGCACGCATGTATAGCTTCTCTACGACATTAAGTCTTATGATTCCCTTCACAAGGATTTCAATGCCAAAGACATACCACCTACGAAGGGAAACCGAGTCTTGCAGCTGTAAAGTTGTGAAAAACTTAAGCGATGAACCATTAAAATCTAAAAGTCCACAATCAACAGAATTAATATAAAAATTCAGAGTCTTAATCTGGATTTAAAGATATTGGATTAATATTTTAGTTTTGTACAATTTTTTTTTCCAAAAACAAGAGAGAACAGAGATGAAGAAAGAGAAAGAGATTCATAGAAGGAAAAGTGAGTATTTGAGAGATCGAAGTTACAAAAGAGAGGGAAAAGACGAGAAAGTTGCGAACGCTTTTCTATTAGTTTTCAATTTTTATGATTTAAATTACTTCTCAATTCCATGTAATTATTTTCCATTCCACGCCTTGACTGTAATTGAAAACCATAATTTTAAAACAATCCAATTCCGTTAGAATCCAATTCAGTTAGAATCTAGGGTGTTTGGCTCAACTAATTAATATGATTCATTGTCCGATTTGATGAGCTTCCAATTCGGTGAATCAAACACGTTGTTAAAGTAGTCCATTTTATGCCGAACTATTTCGTTTGGGAAAAATAATGATTCCTTCCCATAGGCTTTGGCCCTTGCTTTTATTAGCGGACAAGTAAATAGCTCCCACCTAAAGGAGTAGACTGCGACCGTCTTTACACAACTCCCTGTATATTTAAACCACCGAAGGCGTTTGGTCTTACGTTAATACGTTATCCATCACCAGAGGATCAAATTTTTATAGAAGCTTGATATAGGGGCTCCCATATCCTGGAGGAGCTCTGATGTAATTTTAGAAGTGGTAAATAAAGAGGTTCGATTCTCGAACT
>JAJJMC010002939.1:5626043-5646047 GCA_023531435.1 Papaver californicum
TCACTAGAAATTAAGGTGCAATTTAGACACTAAAATGTGTCTATCAAGCTCCAATAATAAGACGAAATAGAGACATTTTGAAGTAAAACTCAAAAACCCCTTATCCATAATATTTTCACAATACCCAAACCACCACTGATTAGTAATCTTAATTATATTAATTAGTTAAGATTAAATTAAGCTAATCATGATTAATTAAACATAATCTTGAATTTAAAAAACTGAATTCAATTTTTTTTTTTTGAATTTGTGTTTTGTGGGAAGAAAAACTAGATGAAATTTAAGAAAATTTTGTAGTTTTTTTTTTGAAACCCTAGAATCAACCACAGTAGCATTGAGTATACCTCTAGCTTAAACTCTTGATCTTTTTATGGCTCAAATTTGATGAACTCACGATTTGAAAGATGGATTTTTTGTTATTCAGAGAAACTTATAGTTGGGTTTCATGTCGAACCCAACTGTAACACCAAGGACACCCCAGATTTACGGTTGGGTTTTCAACCAGACCCAACCGTAACTATTTTGTTCTTCATATTACGGTTGGGTTCGAATGGAAACCCAACCGTAACTACAAATGTAGGATATGAAGATTCAATTAAGATTTACGGTTAGGTTTTCAACCAAACCCAACCCAACCGTAACTAATCTTTAAACCCCAATCGTAAAATTATATAAATAGATTTTAAGATTTTTTCATTTCTATCTTGTAGATAATTGAAAGACGAAACTAACCCCAAAAAAATAAGGTCAATCGGACATCGTATGAAGGAGTTCTGATCAAAACGGTGAAATCTATTCGTATCTAGGAATAGTTACGGTTCGGTTCGCCAATAAACCCAACCGTAATTTTGGGCTCAATGAAGCCCAAAAATCTCAAATTTACGGTTGGCTTTATTGGCGAACCCAACCGTAAATATTCCTGGATACATTTCATCGTTTTGATCATAACTCCTTCATACGATGTCCGATTGACCTCATTTTTTTTGGGTTAGCTTCGTCTTTCAATTCTATACAAGATAGAGATGAAAAATATTAAAATCTATTTATCTAATTTTACGATTGAGGTTTAAAGATTAGTTACGGTTGGGTTTGGTTGAAAACCTAACCGTAAATCTTAATTGAATCTTCATCTCCTACATCTGAAGTTACGGTTGGGTTTGTTTAATAACCCAACCGTAATATAAAGAATAAATTAGTTATGGTTGAGTTTCCATTCGAACCCAACCGTAACATGAAGAACAAACCAGTTACGGTTGGGTTTTTCATTCGAACCCAACCGTAAATTCCCTCTGTAACCCAAAATCCTCATTAGCTTGTTTAGTTTTATCCGGATTGTCATCATTACTACTTTCTACACATTTATTAGTATTCTTCATCATGAAATTGGGAGTTTAATCGGCGATAAAATTTTGATTCGATGGAGAAATTTGATTAAAATGGAGAAGGAGAAGATATGGAGGAGATGGAAAGATTTTAATTAAAGGACAAATTTATCTTTTTTTATTGGATAAAAAATAAAATAAAATTTAACTTTACCCTTAGGACATCCCTTAACGGAAAATTGGGTCACCTCACCTCCTAAAAAAACCCTTTCAGGATATTGGAACCCCTGTATCAGGCTTCCTTTTATACCTTTCCTTCCAAACAGCCGGACTCGAAGGTGCATTTCCACCTTTCTTGATTTATATCCACAAACTCCAACCCTAGTGTCTCGATTTTCATACCTTAAATACATACATCCACAATCCAAATACATACATACGGTCCCATTGGTTTGATTATTTTAAAAATAATTTTAATACATCATTTAATATTAGTGGCTATAATTTAGTCACACTATATTACGTACTGTAAAAAACGATGGTTAGACGATACGTGGAAATTTTCTATATTAAATATTACTCCCTCCGTTTCAAAAAAAGAGTTATTTTCTATTTAAATTTTTATTCCAATAAAAAAGTTATTTTCATTTTCAATATAACAAACTTTCAAAACTACCCTTGTTATTTTAAGAAATGTTATAATTCTCATGATATATGTAGTATTAAACTTTTTGTTAGGGTAAATCTAGAAATAAATTACAAAAATTATTCTCTCTCATCTTGCCTTAACAATTATGCAAATACAAAAAACAACTATTTTCCTAAAACGGACGGAGTATTTGTTTATTACCAAAAGCTAATTTTAGTCTAGGTCCAGGTAGGCAGTAGTCACTGGTCAGTCTACAGTCTTTCCTTGTAAGCCACACAACACAAAGATTCAGGCACAGTCTACTTGAATTTTTATATTATTGTGGTTGTCTGATTCTCTCTCTTTAGAAAGCTGATGATGATGAATTCAAGCTCTTCTTCTAGTTCTAGTCCTCAATCCATGGCTACATCTACTTCTCTGATCTTGCTGGTAAGAAGATTAGGAAACCTTATACTATTACTAAATCTAGAGAAAGTTGGACTGATGAAGAACATGATAAGTTTCTTGAAGCTCTTCAATTGTAAGTTCTTTACCTTTATCACTTCTACACAGCCATTTCTTCTTCTTCTTTTCTTTTCACTGACTTTAGTTTGGAAATTTTTCTTTTTCATCTCTACTTGCAATAATTTTCTGAAATTGGTGTGTATATATATATTGCTCAATTTATTTATTTGTTTTTGAATCGAATTGAATCTCACTGACTTCTGGTTTGTTATATGGTTAATTAAAGATTTGATCGAGACTGGAAGAAAATCGAGGGCTATGTTGGTTCTAAGACAGTAATTCAGGTATTGCTTTCACTTAGATTACTTTCACTGAGCTTATGATCATACTGTGTTGGAAGTTGGGAAGTTCCCGGAAGGCCATTTGGTTAGCGGTTGGAACTTGAAAGTATGGTTTCCAAGTTATACGTTTTGGTATTAAATTTCACAAGTGAGTTGTATTTGATAATGCCATGACAATCTATCGTTTTTATCTACCATCTCATCAACTGTTTAGGTGGACGGGGAAAATTTTGTAAGACTTGTGATAATGCCACGAATCTCCTTGTGCTTAGGAGCACAATCCAGAATTGATTGCCACGTGGGCTGTAGATGAGATGGTAGACAGGAAATTTTGTTGATCCCTTGCAATTGTAAATTGGTAATGCCAATTGGGAATATCTGTTGGTCTTTCATAAGGCTTGCCACCAAAATGCTACATATACCCTTTGTGCTTAGGAGCTCAAACCGCTACTTGATTGGCACATACGAGTGCAGTAGACAGGAAGCAACAGTTGTTTGAGTTTTTAGTTCTTTAGATAAATTCAGTCATTGACATCTTATCGCAGATAAAGTAGCAAAAATTATACAGAGTGCACATATAGTTATCATGTAAGACATCTGGAGTTTTGTATGTACACAGTTGATTTTGTTGGTACATTATCAAAATTAGACAGTTGCACTTAGAGTTACTTTTTAATTGTCTGGAATTATGTATGAATGCAGGTAATGTTGTAGGTTCATTTTCATCTAAGTAGATGTACTATGCATTTTTATGTGTATAGGCTTTTACTAACAAATACACTTAGACCCAGTTTTTGGACTAAGAAGTGTACCAGAAGACAATCTGGGCCGTGTGTAGGACCCGTTGAGACCAACATACATTGGCACTGCACTCCTTTAGAATCACTCCCCCTTGTTTAGCATGGGCTCCACCTCAGTCAGTTTCTCGTTCCATTTGCTCAATCCGCGAGTTCGTTAAATTTATTTCTGAGATGCTAAGTTGGGCTTATATTTTGATAGTACATGAATATCGTTCATCTGGACCACATTTGATTTTTTTTTTTTGTCTTTTGACTAACCAGAATTGATATTTAGCCCATTATAGTTTACACAATCACAAATTTGTGGTCATGCAGTACTAGATGGTGTTCTATTGTTACTGACAATTTATGCTTACAGATTAGGAGTCATGCACAAATATACTTTTTGAAGGTTCAAAAGAATGGTACAATTGCCCATGTTCCTCCTCCTCGTCCCAAGCGCAAAGCTGTTCATCCTTATCCACATAAGGCGTCAAGAAATGGTTTGTCAGTCTTAGTTACGATGTGGTAGATTCCTGATTCCGTGACTAGTTAGATCCTAACATGTTTCATTGGAATAATTGACAGCTTTTGAACCATTGCAAGGATCCGAGGATTATCCTTCTATTTTGAGTAGCTTTGCGACAGGAAATTCCATATGGGATGAGACATCTGTTCTTTTAAGCTCAGCATCAAATGAAAATGAGCTCTCTCCCGATGATTATACTGTTATTCACGGAGATGGAGGTATGTACCTAGAAGTTAGAGTCGATAGTGCAGAACTTACTTATGGATGGTATATTCTTCTAGAGGATAATATCCAGTCTTACAATATCTTTACGCCCTTGATTCAGATGATATTGGATTGAAGGAGGTAGTAAGTATTGGTAGCAGCGGGATTAGTGTCATGGGAAGCTCAAGTAGGATTCCCGACTTTCAAAAGCAGGGTAAACAAAGTTCTTTACTCTAGAGTACCCATATTTAGCAGCTGAACAAAATCGAGTGTTGCATAGTAGATTGTAGTATTCTTAACTTTTTATAACTTGTGAATTTTATGAGGCATTGAAGCATATCAGACATAGTGGGCTGTGAACTTTGTGGTATTAACTTCTTGAAAAACTATTTTTCTGGATAGCTTCCCAAGTACCTATATTATAGTTATTTTCTTTACAATCTTCTCTTTGCGTTCTATTGGTATATGAGAAACTGAAATTGTTATGTTCTGCTTCTCCGGTGTGTTCTCATTTTCTCCTTTGTATACCCACTTATCATAGATATCACATGGAAAAAATACTTTACCATGCCATGATCCTAATCAAGCCTAATTTGCAGTTATACCGAACTTCGCTGAGGTTTATGGCTTCATCGGGAGCGTGTTTGATCCAGACCAAATGGTCATATGCAGAAGCTCAAGGACATGGATCCCATTAATTTTGAAACTGTGAGTTTTTTTTTTTCTGATATATCAATTGTTTATTTTATTGTACCAGCTATACATAGGTTAGCAAATGATTCGTATTTGAAACTTAAAGCTGAAGGGGTGTCTAAATTCTAACACCATTGTTGTTAAATTGAAAACAATTGTAAAACTTTGTGATATCAATAATGTTGCACATTAATATACCAAGGAATGACTAGGCTTAAATATTTCCTGATAAATGTCTATAAGTCTCTTTTCGTGTAACAGATAGTCGGAATTTAGAAGTCAACGGTTGTTGGTAACAGAATTTAAGTTGTTCTTCTATTTATGCTCATATATCTTTTGATTGACTTCTGCAGGTCTTGCTGTTGATGAGAAACCTTGCACTCAACCTTTCTAACCCTGAGTTTGGGACCATGGTAAGTTTTGAATTGCTGTTATGTGTATGTAGAGTCCCTGAAAGTCTAAATCAATTTTCTGTTTTGTACAGTTACACAGATGTTCAAGATCTCTAGTTTGATGTTATGATATGTCCAAAGAACCAAATGTACTTGATTTGTTCCCAACTAATATGTCCAGATTGGCCTCTTCAGGATGAGATACTTCTAAGAATGATATCTTGTAGTTTTCCTTGGTGACAAAAACACGGCAAGCTTTCATAAAAACTTGATTAATGA
Source organism: Papaver californicum (assembly GCA_023531435.1). Classification (NCBI taxonomy): domain Eukaryota; kingdom Viridiplantae; phylum Streptophyta; class Magnoliopsida; order Ranunculales; family Papaveraceae; genus Papaver; species Papaver californicum. Next base: position 5,631,676 of record JAJJMC010002939.1, read on the forward strand.
TAAAGTGCTTTAAGTCTTGCAACTATACACATCTATTTTTTCTTCTCTTACATCTAAAAAACTAAAAATGTAAGGAGGCTTTGAGATTTTAAAGGCTTACCAAGACTGAGGGTTTCAAAGTTGTCACGTTTATTGTGTGCCAAGTGAGAACCTTTTTGTGAATAATCCCTTCACGATCACAAAGGCTCATTGGTTCATCTGAATAATCTCAAAAGATAATAAATAAGTTGTTAAAAAATTGAATATCATGTTTACCCGAAATTTCATGAACGCCGACGTCTTCCAATCATTCAGAAGCCTATACGATGGTTTTTCATGGAGTTTTGACTAGGTTGTTGATTTTTCTTATTGGTGCAGAGGAATGCTCTATCCTCATATTACGCAGATACGGAAGCAGGAGACACAGATGCAGGAGATATTGCTATGTGCAGCAATGAAAACCATCTCTCATGTTGAGCTGCTTACAACTTGTTGACCTGTATGTTGTTGCCTCATGAAATCTCTTTTTCACACTACTCCGTTGTTATGAACCTAGGTTAGATACTAAGACATCCTCCTCGTGTGAGCAATTGCTTTTGGGCTGTACTGGTCGGGTACTTGAAATGGTATCAAAGCCGATCCCACGTCCAAGGTTCGTGTCTCAGAAAGGAAACCATTGGCTGAATTAAGATGCCTTTGGAAGGGTTAGTAGCAGCCAATGGACTATAAACTTTGGAAGTGTGGAGTGTAGTGATCCTAGGTTAACTAGCTACCTACTTTCGCTCCTGATAAGCAACTGCTCGAGGTGTACATGTCAGGTCCTTTTTACATGAAAATCCTTTTTTGGTCCTAAGTGGGAGTCCAAAATGGGATGGTTAAATGTACAGTTCCTGGTCCCACTCTGCCCAAAATGGATGTTGAGTAAGACACTGAGAGTTATGAGGTGATGGAAAATTTGGGCAAACAGTATGCCCAAAAAGTGCCTTTCAGTGTGTTACGTAACACAATGTAAAGCGATAGCTCGTATCCATTTTGAATAAGCAATTCAGATCTGCTGTTACACCCAAACAGCCTCCAGATTGAATATGGACACGAGTTAACTACTTCTCTATGTTTCAGTTCTAGAGTAAGGATTTAAGGTTCCCGTGGTTCTCTCGTAAAGTAGTTGGTATTTTGCTGTTTGAAGTGCGATCCATAATAAATAACGGATGCAGGATCGAGTCCAAGGAACTCTCCAACAATAAATTTTATATAGTTAAGTCTGATGATTTTGTGGTTTGGTTAAATACGTTTATTGTTTTCTGGTGTATGACTTGAGAGTAGTATACTGTTTCTACTGTGTGCATTTGGTTAAATTTGCATAATGTTGCTTGTACTCTTGCAATAAATCTTATTTCAAATGTGAAACAAAATCTGGTTAAGCAAAACCACTGCTGTGCTACCGAACCGACAAGCTCCGACAAGGAATGAAGAACTCCAATTTGTTCTTCAGAGAGACGTGTTCACAGAGATAGAAGCCTGAGAACACTGAGTTGCAAATGTGCAACAATTTTCACTGGTCTGGATGTGTGAAGCCTGAGAATCGTTGTCTTTGCTAAAACGGAACTGTTAGCAGAACTGAAAGACTGCAGTTAGCATGTTATAACTTGTAAGGACTAGAGAGGTCTCCATATGTCCTATGTTTCAATGATAAAGATTCTAATTGAACCGGTCGTGTTGGGGAAAATGTAGGTGCGTCCTTGGTAGAGATTGCTAAAGCTATCGGGACATGACCCAGCTTGTTGAGTTCGAAATTTTCCACACATCCAAATTTTTTACCATTAACTACTGACATTTCCCGTACCACAACATTATAGACAAATATTTTGTTCAGGCAGCATTAATTACTAGAAACATCCATCATCATTACATCACTAGCACTATTTTCATGGCACCGCTAAGTTTTTGTACATTTATACTTTTCCACGTTCACAGTTTAGGTTGTATCCATTTATATTTGGACACCTTCTCGGGACTCCTTTCGTTGATGTCAACCTCACATTTGCTGCATTAGCTATAATGATTAACAAACAATTACAGTATTGCCATCAGTGTCTTCACAAGAGGAGTAATGTTGAATGTGGAGTAACTTCAAATTCCTACTACCAAGAAGCAGGAAATCTTTACCATTATCAAGTATCGCGGCTGCTGAATTTCGTGACTGTAAAATATGCTTGATGCAACTTCCCTTGTAGCCAGGAGGGCCTAACCTTTGGAGAAAAAAATAGAAGTAAATGTAAATAACTTCAGTGATTTTAGAATGTGGGACGGACCGTTGAGAATTTAGCCTGAAAGAATAGAGACCCAAACGGTATCATCTACCCGTTGCTTTTCAGTGACCAAACCTCAGTCCTCGAGTGTGCAGTCAAAATTTATACGGTATGAAATAAAATGGATAAGCTGCTTGATCCTTTGATACCGTAGGCACACACCAACGCTTATAGGTTCGGACATTAAGCAGTAGATCAGAGGAACCGGTGGATGTTTAAGATTTGGCTGTTTACGCGGGCGGTTGTCGTTAAAATCCCTAAAGAATACAACGGCTACTGGTCCCACATGTAACGACACGTGGGCACCGAGAGGATGAGGTGGACAAATTACAGTCTTGTGTTTCTCTCAGAATCTGATAAGTGAGAGAGAGAATTGAGTGTAAACTAGAGTAGATTCAATATAATTCTAGTTTTAGGGGTTTAATATTACTCCGGCAAATCTGAACTGAAGTAAAGAATTTTCTTATTCTAATTTGTTCATGGATCTTCAAATTGGAAATGTAATCAACTTGAGGCCCAGAATCAAAAGAAAAAGGAGTCGTACATCTTCTTCAGGGGGTTTAAGGTCAGCACCTCATTGTTCTAAACCTCCTCCGGAAGAAGAAGGAAACAAGAACAAAGGTAGTAGTACTCTTTCTGAAACTATGGATAAAGTTTTGGTAATCATGTGGAATTGATTTTAAGCCAGGTCTGTAGGTAGATTTTATTTCTAATCATTTGTTAGATTTTGTTGCATGAATTACTTATCATAATGCTATATTGTCATTGCCTAAAAAATACGGATTATGCTATAGGATGTTTTTTTTATAACTTTATAAGAGAAACATTGGAAGTTCTTATCTTCCTGTGCTGCATTTGAATTCTGGTGGAGTAATAGGGCAAATTTAAGTTTCAGTCCCTCTTAAAAGTTATGGAGCAGATAGTCTGCACATGGTGCAGTAATCTCCATTCACTGTAGATGCAAGGCTTTAACCTGAAACTGGTTGCCCATCAAACTGATATACGACATTCACATGGTCTGTGTGCAGCAGAATCGGCGTTATCAAAAAGATATATCTCTAGATTTAGTTAACCTTGGTTTTAAGGTTGTTAGTTTGCTCGTTTTTTACTCGTTTATTCCGAACCTAAATAGCATTAGAATTGAGATCATAATTTCATTATCTATAGGTGCCGCAAATACTACGGTCGTACCTTATTTGATCAGAGGTGTTTCTTCATGGAACTTTATAAAATCTCCTTTGAGTAGTGTTGCTAGTGATTAAAGATTTCAATAGCAGTTGGTAGGTTGGTCAAGTTTCAGTTTGAAGAGGAGTGGAGTGTGAAGGAGCAATATGTAAATGTAAATCAAGTACTCCTTGTGTGTGCATCAACATTGTAATCGTGGGTTTATCTTGTACAACCCAATCTCTGCAATCCAGTAAATTTAAATGCATAATGTTTTTATATGGAAACATAACATTCAACTAGAGGATGTTATATTTTGGACTCTTGTACTGTTCAGTGACTACAGCCCTATTCAAGGAATGAACTCCAAAGTTCTTATTTGTCCATAACTGTAACTACATGAAAATCAATTATTGATGTGGTTCTGCTTATCGTACTCTGATCAGCAATATATTCTCTCATCCTCGAGCATGTTTTTATAACTGGACTTAACGCTACGTAATGCGCAGGTGATAGGTCCTCAACAGACTGGGACAAGGCTTGGTCAAGTTTTAGAAAGCGAGGGAAGAAATCCCTCTTCTCACAATTCAATCCAAATAAGTACGTGAGCTGGAATCCAAAGCGTTCTAACTTCCCATTGTCTGAGGAGGTTGACCCTATCAAAAGAGCTGAAAGATCAAACCTCATGTTATGGACTAGTCCAAAGTTCACTCTAGCTGGAGCCATTGTTGTGGTCACCTTGCTTTTGATCTACACGCTTCTATTTCCTATAAAGTAATGTTTGCCAGATCAATTTGCAAATGTTAGAAAAACAGGTCTATCCAGTAAAAACCTGACATTTATATCTGACAACAAAATGATCGAAGACAATTTGTAAATTGTAAGTGCATCGACAACTCTGTTACATTTCCTATTATACTGCTCTGTACCCTGTATCTGTTTGTTTCTCCAGTTGAATTTGATTAATCGAAGCATCCAGATATAAGTGATGTTGCTTACTATTATACATTGCTAACCTGCCTTGCTGATAACTCAAGATCCTTTTTGTGTGTTCAACTGACTCATTAAGGAATCAAGTTGGTTGGATGAGATTCTAAAGCATACTTCTAAAGCTAAACCTCCAAATGCATAGTATGTATCGTACTCATCCCATGAACTTGCTATGTAAATATGGCTTCTGTTTTTGGTCACTTAGGATGCTTTTCAATCTGATGTTAACTTGTCTACAAGTGAACCAACAGAAAGAAAGTGCCCACGAAATTCATTTTACCCCTATTGCTTTCAAATTTCAATGAGTTCAAGCTTTGTGGATTACCTTTAGTTCTCTCATAATACGGGTCAGAAGTACAGAGCCTGAAACAGGTTGTATTTCTGTAATTCTTCCTCCATTGTCCTTAACAAAATTAACTTATCTGCTCTTATGCAAGGGTCTATTCCATAAGCGACATTAGGTTTGAAAGATTTGAAACAAAAATAGTGGAATTCTTAGATGGCAGAATTTTGTTAGGCAAAACATGAAGCTGCTTAAGTAGTTCTCAATGTGCACATGACTTTGACTCCTCTTGTATCGTTTCTGTTGTTTCTTTTCCAAGTAATCATCAAAAGTTTTACCTATCTTTCAAACAAATGTAGTATGTGTTACATATCTTTCTAATCTATGTATCTATCAAGTGAAGTGGATATAACCCAGAGAAGCAAGCCTTACACATTCATGAATTTAGCTAATTTCATCCATGTTAATGATAGAGCATAAAAAAAACAATATTGGGTGTTAATGATTAGTGTCCAATTAACCATGATGAATGAGTGGAGAAACACATTAATTCTGTCCCCTGCACTTTTGATAATCTTGCGTTTCTCACTGTTCACTATTGGGCGTCTAATTTACTGACTTTCTTGGCATGTATTATAGCTGGCATCAAGAGTTTTAAGAAGTTGCCTAATTGACTTGACTTGGTTCCTGGATAAGATTTCAGTGCAGGTTTCATAACCTGAGTTGCTTCTAGTGACTGTGAGTCGACTCAAAACATACTGTAGTATACTTAATTCAATTTGGTGTTTGTTACTTTACTCTTAGCGATTCATGACTCACTGAAGAACTCAACACTCGAGATTTATAAACTGCCACTCCAGTACAGTGGAGTCGAGTCGAGTAAGATTCTCTGAGATGCCATTCACCAAAAACCTTGGTTTGCAAGTAATTTGGGTCCCATGCTCCAGGCAAAAACTCAATAAATAAGGAAAACTCTTGCCCAACTCCTTCATTCTTATCCCTCTCAATCAACTACAGAAAAAAATTCAGAACCTTGAAATTTTCAGTGGTTTCTTCTTGTCTGCTATAACTTGAAATTCATAGTATTTTCTTCACAATCATCATCATCTTCATTAAAAACTTTCAAAATTTCAGTTTCTCCTCTGAGCTTGAAATATCTAGTCTTTTCATCTTCTTTAGTCCTTTATTCTGAGCTTGGAATTTCTAGTCTTTTCTTCATCTTATTGGTCAGAACCTTGAATTCTCAGTGTTTTCTCCACCTTATTTCTTCCAACCTGCTTAATTATTACTGCACATCCATTGAAATGGAGAACAGGCCAACTCTGTCGCTGAAGAAATCAAAGCGATTTCCCCCACGGCGTGGCCAAATTACGTTAAGAATTTTGGGGAAATTCGTTAAATCCGTCAATAATCTAGCTTCCATGGCGATCAAAGGAAAAGGAAGTAGCAGGGGAGGAAGTTCGAAATCCTCTTCTGCGGCTCCAAGTACTTACACATCAGAGGGAAGTGTTGATGTCTGACTCATGAAGATTCTGGTTCCACTATCATCTCTGAATTTTAAGTAGACTTTGATGGCTTGATCTTATCTTAGTTCTTTTGTTGTCCGGAAATATTCCCATTTATGCTTTGCATAGATTGAATTCCTAGAATAACTTTTTTTTTTGTTCAATCAAAAATACAGAGAGGTAGAGCTTTTTCTTCGCCCCTTGTATATCTAATGTTAGGAACATCTTGTTTTTGTAAGATGTTGGTTTTGTTAGTATAGTCTTGGTATTGTTGATTTGGGGTTTTAGTTACTAAAATCGAACCTCTGTTCCGTCTCTCCAAAATAAGCCCTGTTTTACTGGTTTTCGGCAAAGTTTTCAAGGGGAAAAGCTTAGTTTGGAGGAGATTTTGTTGCAAGTTTTGGTTAGGGTCGTCGTTGTTGTTGTTATCTTCATACACTTTTACTTATGTAAGAATTTGTTCATTTTAATTATAACGAATCTTGTTGTAGTACTCTTCCCTGTTTATGATTCTGTTGTTGTATCGAAGTTTTTGTATGGAGAAAAAATGAAATTTCCCTGGTGTTTCTGACATAAATGGGTAGCAACTTAGCAAGTTGGTTGTGCTTTGTAGTAACAGGGACAGATTGTACTCATCTACATCTATATACATTTCCCCCTCTGTTTTAGAGCTATTTGGTTGTTAATGGCAAGCTGGCAGGAATGTAATAAGCTTATCTTATATGCATTGAATATATTTTCAGAATCTAAATGATTTTTTTTGCTTCATTCATTGTCTAAAGATTGAATTTTGTGGCTTTAAATTTCAGTTCCCTGATTGGGTAATGGATTGTAATGCAATGATTCAATGAATACTAGACAACCTTGTTAATGAAAGTTGTTGCCTTTTGCCTAACAATTCTACTGAAATTGAATACGATGAAGAAATATCTTTTCAGAGCCTTTTCTCCTGTAGTTTTCTTCTTCCTTTAAACAGTTATAAATTTACGACCAAAATTATGTGAAGTTTAAGTACTTGTATACATTACAAACATAAAAAGAAAGCTTAAAAGTCTCTGCCATTTGAGGTAGGGAGAGATAGAATTGTGGTCTGATTGAATTAAGATTTCGGTTTTCCTTCTCTTTTTGTTATTGCAATTTGCAATATCGGAGTTTTCTGGTCTTCTCAGGTCAATAAATGAAAACGAAAGATTAAATAGACCGATGGATTATTGTGGAACCGTTTTTTTTCTTTTCCTAGTACTGTCAATTTCATTTCACTTATTATTCCAAGGAGGAGTAACCATCTCGCACGGATTAATGAATATTCAACCCAGATTTTGGGTGTTTGCCTCATTTGATTTGAGGTGATGTTATCAGGCAAAGATGAAACTTTTGTGAATTCATTTATGCTGTCAAAATATAATGAAATTTACTGAATATAAATTTTACATGCATTGTGATCAAGAAGCCTATTTGATTGTAGGGTTCATAGTGAATGATGATGGACTTTTAAAAATGGTCTAAAAGAGCTGAGGGGTCTACGACATTAAAATGAGCAATGATTTCTCTCACCAACCCATACAATATATCAAGTTTCAGATTTTTCAATCAAGGAATTCCAAAAACAGACTTTGAAACTTCTGCCCTTTGAGGTAGGGATTTTTGGTCGGAAGAAAATTGTTTTTTTTTTTTTGAAGTTTAATTGCAACCTTAGATCCTTACGGTCTTTGCCATGTCAAGAAAGAAAAAAAAAAGAAGAAAGATGAATCCTAATTTTTGTCACGGAGTTCTCTTTACGAGGTTTGAGTGTTATATCTAGAGAAATCTATGTCCCTAATATAAAGACAAAATTAGTCTAATTTTTAGATTAAAAAATTTGTTTTTTCTTAATATTAAATTAATTATAATGATTTCTAAATATTAGACAGAAAGATACATGCGGAAAAAACCATTTTACCATTAAATATTCCAAACCTTTAGACAAAAGACAGAATTATCATGTTGCCCGAACTGATAAAAGTAAATGTTGCACCGAATCGATAAGCCTAAAAAAATTAAAGTACTAATTTTTTTTTTCTTGAATGAAATCGGTCCCATAATTCAACAACTACTTCAAGTTTACCAAATACTGTACGCTAGATAACATATAATTAATCAGTTAATTAACACAAAACAAGACAACTTAGCACACCATACAAATCAAAACAAGGGAACTAGTCCAAATAGCTAATTCTGATGGATCATTATTATCAGAGTAAAACTGAGTTTTTTCAGGGGTTGACATTAGCACGTTTATGACATAACTAAATCTTTTTAAGAAAATCAGTTATAATTTACCTTCGGAAAAGATAAACAATCTTTTTTCTTTTTTACCATTTTAGTTACCCAGCCGCCTTTGTGGACTACAATATAAACTTGGTCATGCAATTTACCTTCCCTCATTGTAAATAAAGAATACTCATTTCTCTCTCAGGTCACAACATTACCTATTTTTTTGATCGGAGTATGATATTTTAAACGAAGAAAAGTTATAAATGAAAATTTACGAGATGCAAAATTCACCCCCCAACTCAAGGGATGCATCTACAGGTAAGCAAAATAAGTAATTCTATTGGCGACATCCAGTAGAATATGATAAAGATTAGTTCTTTGGTGGGAATCTTGTTTTGAAATTTGTTGTATTTGCTGATCCTTAATAAATATTTAATTGGTCTTTTGTGGTTCAGTTTTATATACAGATAGTGGTGGGAGCTCTAGGATTAGATAAGTAAGGTATTCTTAGGATTCATCTGTTCTTGCTCTACTCTTTTGACGCTGATGAGCTGAACCTGTCAAGATTCGTCAAAGGAAAATATAATCCATCACCTATGCTTTCTTCTGCTTTCTTTACAGGTATTAATGTTTTATCTGCGAAACAATTCACGAATGTCAACAAAATAGCATTAGCAAATAGTAATGAAACAAGAAACTGGTAATCTGGTACTGTCGTGTCAAAGGTCAACCTTACGAAGTTTTTATTTTTTGTTTCCTGAAGGATTAGTTACGAAGTTAATTGAATAAAGGAGTTGATCTAATATAATGGTCGCATAATAAATAAACAAAAAGAGCTTATGACTCGACGAATATTTAACGGCATCGATTTCCCTTATCCAACCAAACAGTAAATGAATTAAAGAGCTTTTCAAACAGAAAGGGTAAGTTTGAGAGTTTTCTCCCTTTGTCTAAGAAGTAGGGAAAAGAAGATTTATGGTCGAAAGAGTGTTGCGTTTAGGAAAGGGAAATCCCAATCTCAGATTTTAATGATCGGGCCAGGTCAAGAAAGATAAAAAAGAAGAACTGGGGCTTATTATTGTTTTGAACTGTTGCTTACCTGAGTTTTCCAGTGCTATCAATTATATGATGCTTCCATTCTTTCGTGTGCTTCCAAGCTTTTAGATAGGAAAGAAAGATTTGGCATCTTGCACATATTAGATAGCCTGAAAAACACAAGTACTAAATTCATTTTGGAATGAAAATTGTTCAACCCCATATATATATAACATAACGTAATTTTGATAGATAGATTATGATGCAATACAACGTATCCTGATTATAGAATCTGAAGCCTAGTTAAACTCTTTATTTCCTAAGATAGTTATTTCAATTTTATTCCTAGTTAAACTTTTATTTTCCTTAGATAGTTTTTACTTTTAGTCCGTTAGCTTGTGCCTATATAAAAGCAGGTCATGATTCTAGTTTAGACACATTATTATTGAAACTCAAAGAATACTTACTTTCAATATCTTTATTGCCTTTCTTCTTTATAGTTCTATATTAGTTGGCATCTGAGCCAGAACTTTTAGATTTTTATCTACAATTCGATTTTGTGCAATTCGCTTCCGCAACCCTAGTTTTCTTTTTACAAAAACACAAAAAATAAATTGTTCTTTCTTTTGTTTTCTAAGATATTTATTGTTATGGCTGATATTGATACCACAATTGCTAAGTTGTCAACTGATTTAACAGAGAAGTTTGACAAAAAGTATGATGCATTAAAACTTGAAGTCACAGAGATGAGAAAAGATTTATCTAAAATCTTGGAACATCTCAAGATTTTAAAAGAAGAGACTCCAAAGAAGGATGCATCGTTTAAGCATTCTTTTGTTCACAATGACGATATTCCACAAGAAGTTTTCAGCTGCCTTGAAGAAGAAAACTCAACATGACAGCTTTATTGGTCATTCCAAAAAGAATATTTATGTGTTATAGTTAGACAGTGACGATGATGATACTTTTGAAAATGAACAAGAGAAGATTTGGATATAAGATAAAAGGCTTAAAATTGGACAAAGTCCTTAAAGTTCCTTACTTAAATATAAGTTGAAGGATGACCTACCAACCGGAGTTTCAAAATAGAAGATTTGTTGGACTGGTTTTATGAAGTTGAGGTTTTTTTTTTTTTCAATGTATGGAAGTGCCTGACCATTATAAAGTGAAACTTGTTGCCTACAAACTCAAATGAGGAGTTGCTGCTTGGTGGGAAAAACTGTGTGAATATCGAATTAAGTATGAAAGACCTCCAGTTTGTACATGGGAAAGAATGAGAAAATTACTTTGAGATAAGTTTTTACCTCAAGATTATAGGCAACAACTTTTTGTGAAACTTCAAAGTTGTCAACAAGGAGCACGTTTACTAGAATATTATGTAGCTGATTTCTACAATCTAGTAGCTCACAATCAATTACATGAATCTGAAGAACAACTTGTTGCTAGGTTCATTAAAGGTATGAATATATTGATTCAACAAAGGGTGACTCAATCAGTGTTTACAATGGTTGAAGCAATTCAACAAGCTATTAAATTTGAACGTCGTGTTCTTCATTCTTTAGGAGCTCTACCAGTTCGCCAAACCCGTTTTCAAGGTAATTTCAATTCCTCCAGTACATCTTCTACTTATTACCAAGATCATGCTATACCTTTTCATTCGAATCCGTTTCAATAAGATGATGTTTCTCCTTATCCATCTCGTCAATAACATCCCACAACCAATTTTACTTACTCACAATCACCTTTTCCATTGAATAATTCTTCTATTCTTCCAACACCTGTAGAGGCTCAACAGGTACACCAATCTTATACTTCTCGACAGTCGAATATGGATAGTAACCGATTTCCTACTAAAACCCAACAATCTTTTCCACCCCAACCTAAACCAAAAAATATATATTCGAAATTTAGAGGTGATAAGTGCAATAAGTGTAACCTAGTTGGTCATACTTCTGGAGATTGTCGTAAGTTTAATAGTTTTATTGGAGATACTCAAATTCATGAAGATGCTCAGGAAACTGACGAATGGGATAATGATGATTTAGAAACAGGTAAATCGAATGAAATACATGACGCATATGGTGACCATTTTGTAGGAATGATTTGTCCAATTTTTTAGACTCAATCTTGTCATTCACGAAGACATAGTATTTTCAGAGCAAAGTGTGCAATTGGAGGAAAAGTTTGTGATATGATTATAGATAATGAGATTTTGGAAAACTATATTGCTGCTCATGTAGTCAAAAAGTTGGGTTACCTGTTAATACACATCCACATCCTTACACAGTTGGTTGGGTTAATAGTTCTTCTACGCAAGAGATTATTCACCATGCGTTGTGAGTTTCTCTTTTCCTAGATATGAAGATTCAGTTTTGTATGACGTTTTAGATATGTATGCTACTCATCTTCTTCTAGGAATAGCTTGGGAATATGACATTCAAGCAGTATACAACTTTTTTGAGAATACATACACTTTTACCCATCATTAAAAAATAAAGGTGTTATGTCCTTCCAAGTCGTTTACTACAATTAAAGAACATTGTGATGGGAAAACTAGTGTTTTGGTAGCCACTATTTCTTGTTCTTTACGTAATACTCATACTTTAAACTCTCATGAAGATATTAAGCCAATGATCGACATTCCTGCAAAGGTACAACCATTGTTATCTCAATACCATACCTTATTTCCAGAAGATTTGCCTATTACTTTGCCTCTATTAAGGGATCTTCAACACTGTATTGACCTCATACTTGGTGCGTCACTGCCTAATTAAGCACATTATCGGTTAAGCCCAAGTGAACATAAAATTCTACAAGGTCAAGTTGTTGATTCACTGGCTAAGGGTTTGATTAGACCTAGTAACAGTCCTTGTGCTAGTCCTACATTCTTAGTGGGAAAAAAAGATGGTGGATGAAGAATATATATAGATTGTCGAGCCTTGAATCGAATCACGATTCCTTACATATTTCTTATTCCTCGTATTGATGATATGATTGATTCGCTTGCTGGGTTTACAATCTTTATAAAACTTGATTTACATAGTGGTTATCACCAAATCCGTATTCGAGAAGGAGATGAATGGAAACAACGTTCAAAACACGTGAAGGTTTGTATGAATGACTTGTTATGCCATTTGGATTATCTAATGCTCCCAGTACTTTCATGCGACTTATGAATCAGGTCTTACAACCCTTCATTAGTCAATTTGTTATCGTTTATTTTGACGACATTTTGATTTACAATCACAGTGAGAGGGAGTATCTCATTTATCTTTCTAAAGTGTTTAAGGCGCTATATGATAACACTTTATTTGTGAATTTGAAGAAATGTACCTTTATTTTTCTGAAGTTACATTCTTAGGATATGTAATCTCTGATAAAAGTATGCATGTGGATCCTTCCAAGGTTAAAGCTATACAAGAATGGCCTATTCCTACTTCCATTTGAGATGTTAGGAGCTTTCATTGTTTGGCTTTATTTTATAGACGTTTTATAAGGAATTCAATGCGATTGCAGCATCTCTCACTGAATGTTTAAAAAAAGAAAAGTTTGTGTGGACAGAAGAGGCTGATAAGAGTTTTCATAATCTTAAACATAAGTAATGTACAACTCCAGTTTTGGTTATGCCTGATTTTTCTAAACCTTGTGAAATAGATTGTGACGCTTCTATCATTGGCATTTGTGCAATTTTATCTCAAGAGGACAATCTGGTTGCTTTCTACAGTGAGAATAATTTTTTACTTGGTCGTTTCAGAAAAGTGGTAAAAATAGTTCGTTCACTGAGACTTGTGAAGATTCGTTTTTTAGACCTAATTTTGATTTAAACTAGAAATAAATAAAAGATTTTAACAAATTTGGAGAAACTGGAACTCAGGATTCCACCAAAATCACTTCTGATTGATTTCTACAATGATTCTTTAACAATTATAGCTGTTTTATTGACTTTGTTTCTTTGCCAAACGTAGATTTCTAAAATATTAACTGTAAATCGTAAGCATAACGCATCAAAAGCTCTTAAGTCCCAGCATACACCATCAAACAAAATCACAACTAATTAGAAAAAATCATAAATCAATATAAAACCAATGCAAAAGTCATTAAGAATCAAAAATAGTTATCATTCATTCATGAAATATGACTTCCTCCATTGTCCCAATGATGGGGTTTAGCTCATCATGCTCAAAAAAATCTCAAAAGATCGGTACATAGCCCAAAAAGTGTTAAAAAGATGAAAATAAGCTAAAAATAATGAAACAGGAAATCTGCAACGTTTTCTGGGCGTTATAGATTAACTGTTGCAACGCAACTTGAATATAAATGTTGCAGATCGAAGTAAACGTTACAGAACGGTTAAAGAAACCGTGGCAGAGTGGTTGAAGAAACCATTGCTCCCGAGCATCCTCACTTGATTTTTCTTCCTCCTCTTTGTTATTTATAGGTTTAGTAAACCCTAACAACCCCTCCTAACTCAATAAGGACCCAAAATACAATCCAAAACAAACTCTAATCCCGTATCAATCCAAATCTGATGAAGAAATTGAATGCAACTGTGGTTGATGTTGTTGAGTGAAAATTATGGGTTGTTTTGAATGATTGAATGAAATGGGAATGATGAATGTTATGCAGGAAAGGAGAATTGGTGATTGAATTCACCAATAACTAAACAAAATGTGCTATAGTTGAGCGAATTGAAATGGGTTTACAGTTGAATTGAGGATGAATGGTTTCTGTTGAATGATTGAATTTATGGGTTTGCTTTGATTGTTACATTCATTGCAGGGAAGGAGATGCAGAAGGACTTAGAGAGATCAACAACAAACTGCCTCTCCATATTGAGGTTGTGTTTAAAGGGGT